>JBAMIG010000015.1:22650034-22661857 GCA_037177335.1 Kiunga ballochi | reverse complement strand
CGATTGTGTCCCACTTGTTGTTGATTCTTGACTACAAATTTAAAGTTTATATCTTTATGTTTGAAACCTGAAATGTGACGAAAGGTTGCAAGGTTCAAGGGGGCCGAATACTTTCGCAAGGCACTGTATATATAATCAAGGCTCTCATATGAAGTTAAAGCCCGTTTCCTTTCTGGCTGAGATGGGTTAGGGTTTAAACCTGCAGTGTCCCGGTGTGAGCAGTGCATACCTGTTACTGTTGAGCACGCTGCTGTAGGTGCCTCGCGACAGTAAGCTGGGGGAGGTCGGGGGAGGGGAGCAGGTCCCAGCCGTGGCAGATCGTTTCAGGAAAGGATCTGCGTTCATCGTCTGCAAGGAGTACTGCTGCAGATCTGCTTCTGCATGCAGGGCACACAAGGAACGCACCAAAGTTTCACCAGTGGGTTAGACAAACTGGGAGTGATGGGAGGTTTCGGGTCCAGACTTACGGATGCTGTTTTTGGAAAGAGGGACGTCCCACTCCGGAGCAGCAAACTCCTTCTCGCCCTCTGAGCTGCTGCTGTGGCCCAGCTCCGGCACAGAGGAGCTAGGCAACAGTTTGGCCAAAAAGGAGGGGGGCCCGTCCTCTGCTTTCCCGTCCACTGCGGGAAACAAACGCATCACACACACGTACGTGCAGCAGCAGACAGCGGGGTGATGGCGGTTACGTGTAGGAACTTACATCTCTGTTTCTGCAGGGGTTTCATCTTTGGGATGGTGGCGAGAGGATGGAGAGCTTTGGGGGTGAAGCTCTTGCGCTTGTTCTCCAGCGGCGTTACGTACGGCAGCTCCAGGGAACTAAGAAGGAAAACAGAAACACGTCACAGACAACGGAAGATGGCAGCCGTCTTTTTTTAACCAAGCCAAAAACAAACCTGGATTTTTCTACTTGGTTCTCTTTCTTTGTGACTCCATGTTTCTTTATTTTGGGTTTGATGAGGGAATTCGAATCTTCCTCTTTTGCCTTGCCAAGAATCAGTGGCCTCCCTTTATTTTTTACTGGCTCCTGTAAGAAGTGATGCACATGTTAGGTACACAGCTAACAGAACAGCGGTTCCCGACCCGAGCCTGTGAAGAATCTGCTATAGGAAGATTTTAAAATATGCATCTTATTAATAACATTTAAAAAGTTAATCCGTAGACCACACATTATGCACCCATCAGCTCTGGTCCAGGTACTGTGTTTCAGTGAGGTGGAGCTACAACGGCTCATGTCTGTCGTATGATTTTAAATAAATATTGTTCACTGGGTTTTATGCAAAAGAAACAAACCGTCAGTGCATGAGATGACCTGTAAATATGAGCTGCTCCATATTCTCCTACAGGTTTTAGGAGTTTCCCTGCTGCAACACAAGCTTGTGGTTGTGCAGCAGCAGCATCATGACAGATCATCCAGTGACACGTCGCTCCTCACTGCTGAGTATTGGAGCTAAAAGCATTTAATGGAAACCATTTTTAATCAATCAGAACCATTTTATCTTTTTTAGTCCAGGATGGCTTTTATAGATGTACACGCAGGAACAACATGGCTGTGCGCAGTGAGATGGTGCGTGTGCATGCCTACCTGTGTGAGTCAGCTATTAGTTAACATGTACCAGTGGTTATGCTTATAGTCTTATGCTGGCTTCTGAAAACTAGAATTAAAATGATGAAGGCTATATGCAGCACTGGGACAGCACGACAGTGTCCACCAGTATCACCATCACAACCTGTTCTATGAAGTACGAATGAATCCTGTTTGCAAGCAGTTTCCTTGTTTAAAGATAAATAAGGATTACATCCCAATTCAGTGCAAAATAAACTGGTTATAATGCAACAAGTTTGACCTTTTTAGAGTAAAACTTCTCGTAACCATGTGCAACATTATCCTTTTTAAAGAGTTAAATTAGGAGACATTTCATTTTTGCATTTATTGCTGGTATATATTATATAATATTGTTAATTTATTGTTTAAATATTCACTCCTTAAAGTCACAAAGCCACTGGTGTCATTAGCTTACTGGTTTCACCATGGCTCTTTGGTAATGGCATGAAGGAGGCCAGTAAGGACAATAGACTGTAATGGAAGGTGTGGCTGCAGAAACACTCGCTGTACCTCTTTCATATTCGTCTCTACATCTGGATTGGACGTCTCTGTGGTCGTGGAGGAGCTGTCATCGTTGTCGGCCAGGATGTCTTTGAGCTCGTCTCCCTGAGTCTTTACTGTTGACTTTCTCTCTTTTTCCTCCCTCTTCTTCTGGGCTTTTGTTTTCATCCTCAGCTTCCCTTTGGAATCCAAAACTGTGAACAAATCAACAGAGAGCGTCAGAATCTGTGAGCGACATCAGATCTGCGTAGCCAGCAGACTGGAGTACCTTTGCTTTGTATGGACTGGGAGCTCTGCTCCTGTGGCGCTTCAGAACTCAGCGGTTCTGGACGGTCCATATCGTTGTCCATGGCTCCTATCAGGCTGGCGTAATCTGCATCCTCAGGGCAGAGGTCTCTGTGAGGTAACGAAGACCCTGCTAAACTTTGACTCTGAGGGTCCAGCTGCTTGGCGCTGCGAGCTTTCCGATTGGTTAACTGGCAGGCAGCGGGAGGGCCGTCTTGGGGTGAATTTCCTTTGGCCAACTGAGATGAAGTGGCTTGCATAGATGGGCGGCTATTTGGGATTCGGGACTTCTTATCTTGACTCTCAGAGTCTGAAAAAGTGCGGCTGCTGGCCTGTCGACCTCCGACACGGGTGGTGCCATTGCTGGAAATGTATAATCCTCTGGAGTTCTGCGTCGAGTCGTTGTAGTCCAACCTGAGTTGTGACAGACGGGTCCTTTAGTTACACCGAGCTGTGCTCATATATTCTGTTGGAAAGAAAGACCTCTGCACTGCGTCCAATTCCAGACAACGGTTCTGACCAGCTCAACATGAAACAGCTGGAAAACTGGGCTGGAATTTTACATTTCACAGTTAGACCAGGACATGTTTGATAGAAATAAATAAATTGCACTTATAAAGCTTTACTTTTAGCTCTCTCTTTAACAGCTTTCCCCAGATTAGGCATGCAAATGATCCGATGCAAATGCTGGTGATACCAGCAGATGAGTGGTTTCATCACCAGATATGGTAAAAACATTTGCACAGTGGTTGGCACTGACACAAAGGTATCAAACATTTACGGTCTCCTCTATGTGGAAGAGTGCTTTATAACCACAGCTGCAATCCTCAGGGACTAAACATTACTCTAAAACAAGTGGCCATTTCTTATCACTGAACTATTTTAGAGACAAATGCAGAAAATATGAAGTGTTTCTTCATGTTTGTTAGTAAAATCTTTTGTATTAAATGCAAAAATAAGAGAAAAGGAGTCGACTTTAAACTAACACAACAAAATCCAAAGTAATGAACGAAGCAGCCTGAGAAACTCATCCTCCTGCACCGCAACACGTCCAAACAGCAAAACTTCCAGTTATAATAAAAACTTTCTACATTTGTTGCTTATTAGTTGATAAATTTAGTTTTTTTTACATCACAAGCAAGTTTTAAATCAGCGTACATGACGTGCAACAGCCTCCGCTCAAACTTCTAACCTACAGCCTAAATATAGACACAGAAACGTTAGAGACGCTGTCTGCAGGGCCAGGTGCTGGGCCCACTACTGCTCCTGTTCCCATCCCAGTAAAATCATCATAAAGCTGGCAGATGACACCATCGTGGTTGGTCTAATCTCTACTGGAAATAAATCAGCCTACAGTGACAATGTGAGCAAACAAGCTAAAACTCAACACGGAAAAACGAAAGCTGTCATCCTCGGCTTGAGGAAGGCCAGAGGGGACAGACCCTCCTCATAATTAATGGAGATTTCGGAGATGGTCTAAAACTTCGGTTTCCTGGACGCTCACATCTCTGCTGACATGTCGTGGGGAACAAACCCAGAAGAACCTGAAGGTGGCTGGTGAGTAAAAGCCATGAAGCACTGCTCAGTGGAGAGCATCTTCACGCTGGCTGCCCAGCAGAGGACTGAAAGAAATGTCCAAGTGCTGCAGCCTTAAGAGGGTCAAAGCATCACTACTGACCCCTCACATCCTGCAAGCCGCCTGTTCGACCTGCTGCCTTCAGGGAAACGCTTTAGACCAGTAAAATGATAAACTACCAGATCCACAAATCGCTTCTACCCCCGACCCATAAAAACTTCACATTACTTCTACTCCTGAGTATTATATTCGCTGGCTGCTTTCATTTAGCTGCACATTGATGTGTAATAACAATAAACTTTATGATTTTCAGTTTCAAGCTGGACCTTTGAAGCAGCGGACAGTCTTCCGGTTTGATTACAGTAAATGTGTAAAACCTCAAGAACACGCTGGGTTTAATGCGAGCACAGAGAAACGTCTGCATGTGAGGAAGTGTGTGTGTGTTTTCTGCAGGAATAGTTCTGATTTCTTCCCACTAAGAAACACAAACCCAGTATAAAGACATGATTAGTTCTGCACGTTTCTTTTCCACTTAGATGCTTACTTTGAATCACTGTGAATCTGTACTATTTCCCTGAGGTTAAAGGGTTTCCCGGTCTCCAAACTGGAGCTGGATTCCACGGAGACTCGTCTCTTGAACGGCTCCCATATGCTCTGAGCCTCCAGGTAGGCGGTGACAATCACCAACAGAAACATGGAACTGCAAAGGAAACACAAACGCAACAAAAATGACGTGTGCGTTGACACGAAATAAAGCTTCGTGCGGAGTCGCGTTCACCTCATAATGACGGATACTATGACGTAGAGCTCCAGCTCCCAGCTGGGTCTGGGCAGCGTCTCTGCACACGAAGCTAACATGTGGTACGGCAGCGAGGCGTTCAGGATAAACACGAACTCGGAGCCCCCGTATGTCACCAGTTTGAGCTCCCGGATCACTCGGGATGAAGTGAAGTCGGGTGTAAACCTGAAGGGAAAGGACACAGAACATGTCATCACTGATCTGCACCTACAATCCGCCTATGGATCTGCCGCATCACAGAAATTATAACATGGTAAATATTGTTCCAACCACCTTTTTGAGACTGATTGAATTTTTTTATCCACACATCCTTCCAGCCTGACAATCAGACATTATACAGCACTTTTCCAGCATGTTGTAATCAAATGGGATTCAGAAAAAAGCTGCTTGTGTTCAGTTTACAAGCTGACAAACTTAAGACGAGGTTAATATTAGTAGTTAATATTAGTAAAAGATCAAATCTAAGTGTTAAAAAACTCAAAATAAAAAGATGCATTTTACTAACAATCTGTATAAAATACTTGCTACATAAAAGCATGAGAAACATGGAGCGTGGGCGAGATCACAACCATTTAGAGATCTTTAGAAAATAATGAGGCATCAAGCAAGAAAATCCTTATCAGCTGCAGGATATTCCTCATTTTATTACCTCAACACAAAAGCTGAGCTGATTGCTCTCTGTAGAGGAAGTGTCACATGTTTTCTGGTTGTACCTAGGAGTAAAAACCTTCACAGGGACATTTACTGATTCAACCTCTGAGACTTCGGACATTTGTATCTGGGAATCTTACCCGACCAACCAAATAGATATTTAAAAGCTACGTGTCCAAACTGCTCTGTGCAGGACAACAAATCATTATTAATCACTTAATTCCAATAAAGAATCAGTGAAATATTAAAATACGACCCATGAGAACAACTCAAGTCTCATCTAAGCAAAGCAGCATGAAGAATCTGCAGGCAGTGGGATCAGAAACACCTACAGAGCTGAAGCACAGCGACAACAGAAGCTGTAAGACCAGTAACACATCCTACTTCCATCATACAGCTGCTCACCGTGCTCAGCATAAGAGCACAAGCAACCCCTCCCTTCAAACTCAGTGTGGGCTGATTTGATCAGAGGAAAGAGCAAAATCTGCAACAGGAAGTAAACATGTCTCGCTTCATTTCAGCAAAAGATGAAGAGGAAGTGAAATTGTGCCGGTGCTTACGGCTTCATTGACGGGTTCCTCTCCAACCTCCCGCAGAAAATACATCAGTTTCTTGTAGCAGTGTGATGAAACTACGTTTTAGAGCTGAAGCTGAACTGCAGGCGATGCAGCAGCTTCTGAAACAGAGCAGCTTCTACCTTTACAGAGCTTTGTTTTGCATCACTTACAGGATGACCAGGTCTTTTGAGGAATTCGGTTTCAGGGTAAATTCTTGACAATTGAGAACTTTGAATCCATATCCTTCACAGGATTGGCCGTTGATTTCTGCTGATCTGATGGTGATCGGGAGCAAGCCCGTGTTCTCTACTCTGAAGGTCCTTTTCAGGGTGAAGTTTGGCTCTTTGACTTTTATTTCTGAAATAAAGAAGATTGATTTTATTCAACAAAAACAAGCAAAGAAAAACAAGAATCTGGAAAAAAAAAAAATCACACAGCAAAGACCATTTTAGGTGAAGTTTTATTGTGATATGATTCAAGCATTACTAAACCGGGTCACACTCCTTATTTTTCACCTTCTGGCTGAAGGTTTAGTCTCTGAATGTCACTATTACAGGATATTTATTCATTTCTTTTATTTATCCTGACTACATTTTAATTACTTGTTAAATTAACTTACTTCACACACATACATGTGCACATTAAACCTTTATTGTGAAATGTGAAGCACTGGAACAGGAAGTGCTTGTGAATGTTTGAGGCTGTAGCCTGAAGCTAGATGTGAAGTAGCATTAAATAAAAAGGACGGCTCGCTGAATGAGTGGCGCAGCACAGCAGGGGGTCTTTGAGCTTTACATGGTAACTTACTTACCTTAAACAGTAGCTTAAAAATGGACCTCAGACTTGTCCAGAGAATCATATTTCAGAGCTTTAAAGCTAAAGTGTCCACGTTAAGCCCTGTAACTGTGCTGCGTTAATCACAGTATGAACAGTTAAAAGGAATTTGTGTTACATGTAAACATCGCGTTAAGTCCTACAACTTTAACACAAAATGTTTCTTTACTGAAAGAATTTATTATCCGTGGTGCTATCGTGGATCTAAGCAGTCTGGCCGTGTGCGGGACATGTCAGAGAGACACTCACTCTCTGTGCAGTCTTTCAGCAGGGCCTCGGTCATCTTAAACCTCAGTGAGCTGCCCTGTCCTGGAAGCTTCCCGGCAACTTTCAGACTCTCTGTGGTTCCCCGTCCGTGAAGTATGATTGTATCGATAACGGTCAGGTTGTTTCTGAACACAACATGCGTGACTTTCAGAACATGGACGTGCACTGTATTGATTAAAGATGCACCTCCTGGTGGCATTACAGGAGTGGGTTACCTGACTACGAGGAGGGAGGAGACGCTGTGGTTGCTGACAGGAGTAAACTTCACGCTGAACGACTTCACTTCTCCGGGCAGCAGGAAGAGGTTGAACACAAAGGGTCGGCTTGAGCCTTCAACAAACCCTGCGCTGCTCCTCATCAGGGATGTCTGCCAAACAGAGCGCTTTTACAGGCTAACGGCTTTCACGTGCACGCTCGATCGCAGACAAGAGGGCCGTGAATAACAACGAGGAAGTCGCAAATCAAAGATGCACTCACTTGATTTCTGTGAACCTGGAACTCCAAAGTGTTTGTATCGATGTTGATGTTGGACAAATTTCCTAACGGCAGCCTGGGAAATACAATGAAAGGGAGCGTCAGAGTTAGATGATGGAATAAAGACGTGAAGCATTTCGTCTGGGTGATTTCTCACCTGTCTGCCAGCTTTCCGGAGAACACAGAGGGGTTAGGTAGCAGAGCCAGGGGGAGAACCTGGACGTAGACGGGAACGTCTGCAGGGTTCTGCAGGATAACCTCCTCCTCCTACAGAAAAAACAGAGCTCAGCACAAACATTTGAAACATTCCTGCCTTTTCCAATGAGACACTTACAGAGGAGCTGTTTGTGTTGGTCAGAGGGAAAGTGATCTGTTGTGAGGAGTTGACCAGCGAAGGCCAGGTCAGATGTGCCGTTATTTTAGCCTGCACGTTCTTCTGAAGGTCCGTGTTGACTTCAAAGATGGCTTCGATCCTTTTGGGAAGGGAAAAAAAAGGTTGAGATGTCTGAGCAGCAAAGCACAGACCAATGTAACGGTTCACTAAGCATCACCGGGTCTTTAAATGCTTACTTGTTTCCTGAGAGCTCTTTGAGCTCCTTCCATCGTCTGAGGAGTTTCTGGTGAAGATCGACGTCAGCGTCCCAGATGTCCTCCTGCAACGCCGGTCCATGGGGCTTGGACTCCGCTGTGGAAGGAAAAACAGAAATAAAACAATGCAAATTATGGATTAAATGTTCAGATTAGGCTGTAAATGAGGAAACAGATGAGAGGAAGAGTTGACCAAAGAGAGGCGATGTAAAAACAAACTAACAGGAAATGAATGAATCATAAAACAGGTTTTAGGTTGATTTAGCACCAAACAGCTGCAGAGATTCTCACGTGTATTTACAGCTACGCACAAACAAAAACACTGTTTTAAATATGAACTCATTGCTGAAATGAGTCCAACTAAGTGATACAATTACTATCCAAAGGGTCCCTGATTGTTTAGTTTCACACTGAAGAGGAAAAACAAATAAACAAGACTGTCTGAAACAACAACAGGTTTTCCTACAACCAACCTTTTCCTACATTCACTTTCACCATGAAAAGCATAGATGACACTTCCCTGCACTGGAAGCATCTTCAGAAACACACTAATTAAAATAAATACATCCAAATAAATGAACTCAAAAGAAAAGAAAAAAACTTACATTTAAGCACAAATGGCAGGCCCACATAACAGAGATCACCACACTGCAAGCCGGCATCAAAATAAATATTTGCCACCTGGAAAACATGAAGAAATGAAAATAAGTTTATGTCCACGAGGACATACCCTCCGTCCCTCCCTCCTCTCAACAAGACTTTCTACCTTGGATTTACGCCTGGGCTCCAGCTCGTCTCTGTTGTTGCGAAGCCGCTTGTAGTAAAAGCGAATGTCCTCAGTGAGCGAGCGGATCTGCTGCAGCCTCACTTTCTGGGTGAAAGAGCTCTGTATGCTGAAGCTTTGGTGGACAACCTTTCCCTGGAGAGGACAAAAACACCGCCTTCAGATCTTCTCCCCAGCTGCTAGAGCTTTGTCATGAACATTACTTACTGGAAAGGAAGGTGGCAGAATGATGTGTTTAGGGGAGCTGTTTAACGTTCCCACTGCGATGAGAGCTTTTACTGGGATGGTTAATATCTGACAGGAAAGAGAAGATAAATAAACATAACTTTATATAAAGCAAGATGTCGTTTTCTGCCCGACAACCAGCTTACCTCGTAATCTGTTGTAACATGTATAGCTCCATCATATGTGCCCTCCAGTGCCTGGGCAACTAATGTCACTCTGAATGCTGCATAGTAACCGGATGCTAATATCACCTGAGAAGACACACAAAATGTTGATGTCTGCTTTTATCTGAGAGGCACCAGAGACACATTTTGGGTCTGAGAAAAGCAGAACGCTGCATTTATCCCTCTAGCCTCATCCTTAAACCACATGCTCTAAAACATGTGTCAAACTCCAGTCCTCGAGGGCCGGTATCCAGCAGGTTTTGCTGTTTACCTGCCCTGGTACACACCTGATGCAAATCAAGTAGATCCAAATGCTTCTTGTCAACCAATTAAGTAGTTTCAGTCAGCTGTGTCAGAGCATGGAGACAACAAAAACCTGCTGGATACCGGCCCTTCAGGGATTCAGTTTGACACCCCTGCTCTAAAATAAAAAACACTCTATGGAACGAGCTTCCAATGTGTTTGAAGACGTGGGTTCTGGAAGGACGGGGAGGCAGACTAAAGGGATTTGGACCTTTAAACGATCCGTTTTCAGTTTGCTCAGACACTTTTCCAGGATTTGCCAGCCTCCTTTTAACATCTCGTCCCATAACGAAAGCCAGCCGTGCTGACTGACCGGCAGGAATCCTGACACAAGCTCTTACTGTTCTGTGATGCGAAGCTGAAGAGTTCTGTAGCTCCGGCAGGTGACCCAGAGCCACTGTTGTGTTTCCTTTCTCTGTCTTCAGCAGCTCCATGGACAGGCTGTCACCGGTCACCAGCCAGGACTTAATCTCCAGCTGCAGGACAGAAATTACAGAGGTGTGTCATTCCTTCGGGACAACAGGTCTATTTGTCTGTTCGCTGAACCCAGTGTGCGCTATATTGCTCGCAATTTATCAGCAACAAATGAGGAGTTTGCAGGAAGGCTCGTGTCATATTTTAAGCTGTGTCTTACACTCACACGCTTGTGTAAGCATGTCTCAGAGGGTACAGCAGATTGGGCAACAAATGCAAACACAAAATCAGAGCCTTCCTATCATCCACTCCTTGAGAAACATTTGCACAACGTGATTAAGACATCACCAACCCACGTGACATCTCACCTCTATGGGGTTACTGTTGACCACCACAAATATGATGCTGCTGGTGTCTGTTGCACTGCGGACGCCGAAGTCCAGGAGGTTTTCTTTCAAACTCGGGTGCAGGACCAGCGGCTGTTTACAAGGAAGAGAATAAAACCAACACGATTAACTAACATGATTACAGGTGAACAGAATTAGCCATTAGCAGAGGGACTCTCTTCCACTGAGGGGAAAAACAGGACATGTGTTCTTTTCCAGGAAAAGCCTGTTATGCAGCATGTCGGATCAGCTGCCGTTAGAACGAGTGATATTAGCTTCTGGCTTTTAAGGCCGACCTTCTCCTAAAGGTCACTGGTGCAGAGGCCTGATGAGGGTCAGTACAAAGTTCTGTACAGCCTCACCTCATCCGCTTTCACAGAAAGGAAACCTTCCATGTCTCATTGCTTTCAATTTAAACACAACCAGCTGTGTAACACTAGACACATTATGTTCAGATGCTGTAATGCTGGGCTACTGCTTTGAAACCACGAGCAGCAGGGCTTTATCACTGCTTTATGTCTTTTTATAAGCTAAAAACCTTATGATTATCTCATTTCCCCCTTTTTAAAGGCTAAATAAGAAATATATCTATAAAAATAATGAATAACTTTCTCATTTGTAGCCCGGATAGAAGCAACATGTCTCCTTTCTAAACACCAGAATGACTCTGCTGCTCCGTGTAGCTCCTCATGGCTTCCTCATTCCTCATCCAATAAAATGCTACTTCCCCAGGTTGCCAAGCAGCAGTGCAGCGGTTAGTATTTTATGTAGGGAAAAGAGGTATGAGCGCTTGTGGAGGAAACAAAGCAGAAGCAGTTTCCTAAGAAGTCTTGACATCTTTCCAAACGGCCTAAAACAGATTAGATAGAAGATCAATACTGGAAAATCTTTTGAATGCTGCAGAATCATCTTGATATGGATGCAGAGCTGGCAACGTTAGTCTTTGACAGGTAATTGCCAGAATTTGCTTAAATTAACTGAAAGGTTTGACCTAATTTAAAGCATTTATGTCTAATTTCAGCTCAGGGCTGATTTAATGTGCGACTGTATTGATTAGTTGTGTAAATTGGAAACTGGTTTAAAACAGTAAAATGATGATGTTTTGGCCCAGTTACAAGTGTGGTTGGCCTTATAAACTTATGAAATTATTATCAAATGTATTTAATAAGTGAGACTGAAGAAAAAACATTCGTTGAAGCTTCTGTTTAAATTCCATTTATGCATATATTCTGAGATGCACATTCCTGGTCCAGAAAGCAGAAGTCCTGTCCAGTAGCTGCTCCATCCAGTCACCAAACCAGCTGAATTTAATGAGCGCAGTGCATCTGCAGCCTGTAGGAGTCAAACTCGACTCTAATCTTTCATTTAATACTCACATACGCCACCTCTGTAAAGTTTCCTTCCTCCATCTT
>JBAMIG010000015.1:22532626-22549033 GCA_037177335.1 Kiunga ballochi | reverse complement strand
CTATCTATCTATCTATCTATCTATCTATCTATCTATCTATCTATCTATCTATCTATCTATCTATCTATCTATTGAAAATCAGGCAGCTTGTTTTTAGTTTTTTTAGAACAACATTTTTTAAATAAAATGTATTTTTAGCTGTTTTTCATTTGCAGTTAAATTCTGCTCCTC
Organism: Kiunga ballochi; assembly: GCA_037177335.1. Lineage (NCBI taxonomy): Eukaryota > Metazoa > Chordata > Actinopteri > Atheriniformes > Pseudomugilidae > Kiunga > Kiunga ballochi. The sequence goes on along the minus strand of JBAMIG010000015.1, from coordinate 22,548,862 downwards.
ATATAAGTTACATACCAGCTTCCACATGCTATCATGCTCACCTTGCTCAAAAGGAGATATGTGCTTCAAAGTAGCCTATATTCTTTGTATCTTTTTGTAAAATGTAAAACCAGAATCTGTGTCGGTGAAGCTGCTTTTATTTGCATATTTTTTGCATTTTTGTTAAATGGTTACATACATAAAAACACGTGTTTGAGATTCTGCCTATCAAGACTGTGTCAAATCATGCTGCTTTGACAATGTGCAGCATGTTGCACAGAGAAAGTTGAGCTGTAGAAGGTCTTAAACCATTTCTCACACACTTCACTGTATCTGATACAGTTTAGCATAGAAATGGATTTCCTCACCTGTGTTAATCTGCACACTGGGACAAGACGGTGGTCTTATTAAATGACCATGTAAAACCCATAACCCCACTCGCATTTACACATGTAAGCCTCCACTGAGACCTGAGCAGCCATGCTGTAAGTGAAAGTGAATAAAAGCCAACAATTTTACTAAGACTCAGCAGCTCTGATCATCATGATGTTTCGGATTAGTCAATACATTTTAAGCGTATCTGTTAGTCTCTGCAGAAATCTCTTTCATAGTTCAGTGGTTCGTGGCCACAGACACTTACTGGGAGACCAGCAGGCTGAGCACAGGAAATGCAAAAGATATTGAAGCAGGGAGGTTCATAGCTCGCTGGTAAGCAAAATGTGCCCCAGCTGCTGTGGTAGGAACCCTCAGCTGATAGAAGGTTTAAAACACATGAAGGACATGAAGGAGATGCATGGTGGTGTTTTTACCAACATGAATGGTCAGAATATGGTTACACTTTGTAATTAGATGCACCAGCTGCAAACAGCTGTTCAGGGTCACTCTGGTTATGCAGCTTTCTGAAATGAAGAACGTAAACCCCTTTCCTTGCTGGTATTCTTTAGATCAAACTAAAAATGCTCCAAAATAAAAACAATACACCAGTAATCTTATGCTGTGGTCCTCACGGCCCGCTGCAGGTTGTAGAGGTTTCTCTGCTCCAACCAATTTAATTCACATGAAGTGAATCCAACAACTCGTCAAGTTCTTCATGATGACCCATTAGTTTCAGGCAGGCATCAAGGAAACACCTAAAACCTGTGGGACGGTGGTCTATGAAGACAAAAGTTTGATTTCCAACAACGCATTTGTTTTGAAATTTAATATTTTAGAAAAGGCATAAAGTCTCCAAAATGATCAGGTTTGCTGCATCTTTACAACAAACAGGACAAGACTAGCTAGACTACACAAACTAGTTACTGCTAAGAATGTAAAAACTATAGTACATTATGTACTACATGATAACACCACCCCATCAGATGAATGAGATGTTGCTGCGGGGAAGCATGGAATACCCGCAGGATACCAAAGGACCGGAGTTGAAGATCCTTGGTATAGATGCTGAATTGGTCTGCCTGTGGTCCAGATGTTTCAACAGTACAAAACATCTGCAGCACCATAAAAGCAGAAACCCAGCAACAAGGACGAGGGGCCTCGTTTATAAAACTGTGCAGAATCTTTACTAAAATTGTACTTAGGCTTAAGGTTTACGACGCCAAAGTAAAAGTCTAACTAACCCTTGCTGAAAAGTTTGCGCAGTCCCTGCATACATACATGCTGACATAGGAATCAAGGCTGTGGTGTTTTACATTAATAGGGACAATGAGAGGAAATGTAAAAATATCTTTTCACAGTCTGAAGTGATGAGGTGGAGATATGTAGGAGAGCCTGTTTGCAGGTCATAGTAGCGACATAATCAAAAGTAAAGCTGCCGAGTGGCAGCTCATTGGTTAATGTTAGCATGATAAAGAGGTCTGTGCCAGAAATAATAAAAAAAGAAATCATGGTTGGATTTCAAGATGGAGGCAAAGCTGATGCTTAATTGGATTAATATTTTTTCAACATTGCCGGTTCGAACCTCAGTGTGAGCGGGGCTCTAACCGGAAGCATTTCTGTGTGGAGTTTGCATGTTCTCCCCGTGTTAGCGTGGTTTCTCTCCGGGTTCTCCAGCTTCCTCCCACAGTCCAAAGACATGCACCTTGGGAATAGGCTGATTGGAGACTCTAAATTGCCCATAGGTGTGAGTGTGAGTGTGCATGGTTGTTCGTCTCCTTGTGTTAGCCCTGCGATGGACTGGCGTCCCGTCCAAGGTGTATCCCGCCTCTCGCCCGTTGATAGCTGGGATAGGCTCCAGCCCCCCTGCGACCCCGTTAGGGACAAAGCGGTAGATAATGGATGGATGGATTTTTTTCCACATGATTTACAAATTTTGTTGGACCTGACCGGAAAAGAAGAGAGAAGACGGAAAGACGGTAGAGATAAAAAAAAGAAACACAAAGAGAAGAAATAAAGACACCACAAACGAAACTGCAATCCAACCAAACGCTATTCCATCCACCACACCTGTACAGAAAACAAATAATATCTCACAGGGGGTCAAGTTGCTACATACACCATAGATAAACAAGCAAACATATTCAACCTAAAAAAACCTAAAGAACAGCTCGGTGACAGGGTGATCATGCAGAACATACGGGGGGAAAAGTGCTCACAGAAAGGTGATCATGCCAAGGTAACCCTCTCCACCTGAAAATAATCTCCCATCCTACTGTCAGTCTGCAAGTAGTGCTAGCACTGTGAAGCATTACATATGTCACTGCAATATGTATATGTTTATACCATAATCAATCACAGTTAAGGTTCCACTAAACACCATAGCAACATTTTATTTAGTATAAACATACTGAGCTCGGATGCTTACATACATACTTCTGGAATAAATACCTCAGTTTTAAAGCTCGTCTATAATAATTCATGTTTCTGTGGTATTACTGTAATTACAATGATACAAGGTCTGATGTGAATGATAACAAACATGTTTTAATGTGGTCTAAATGTATTATCTTCTCCGCTGTACTGCCAGTTTTCCCTCTTTGTTAATACGCAACGTCCAAAGTTGGTGCAGCGGTATGCACTTTTCTACGTCACATTTACTTTTATGAATCCCAAACCTTTCTTAGTAAAGTATTACGTCGTTTTCAGGCCCGTTTTGTAAGCTTTGTGAATCAGGCCTACGAACAGTAGAGCAGTTAGAGTCCTACATCAGACCAGAATGGGACATGGATGGATGGATGTATCTGAAAACAGTGACATCTAGTGGAGAAGTTACAGATTACAACACGTTTAATACCCAATTCTACTGTTTCTGCAAAACTGTACCCATTTTATCTAAAATTCCCTGAATGTTGTAAATGTAATAGAACAAAGAGAGATGGTGGAATGGTGAGAGTTAATCATTATCAACCATTACAGCCATGAACCGTTCCAGGGCTTTGATTAATCTCATCTGTCAGCAGGAAGGAACCATTTCATCAGAATGCAGATCTGGATGCAGCAGAATTTAGATTTCACAGTAATGTAATAGAAAATGTGAGCGATTTCAGCCATGAAATGTGCTTTTTGTGTCAAATATACAGCATATGACAAAGCACATACCTGCTGTGTTATTTATCTGAAGTGCACGGCTATTAATCAGGTGTAATTTGCTGATTGAATGATCTAGTCTCCAGTGTATCCTGCAGCTCTAATCTATTCATCCACCACTGGGCTAATTATGACCGTGACATGTGACATGAGGGGAGTAAGGAATAAGCCCAGTGACAGAAATTAACTAACATTAGTGAAAGTATAATAGAGAAAGTAAATAAAGAATATAGTCGTCTACTGTAGATTGAGAAATTATACCATTTAAGACTTGCTGTCAACAAAACCTATCCAAATATGTATTCTGTATTTTGGTGACTGATTTGTTGTTTCTGTCAGGGTTCTCTCCGTGTTAGCGTGGGTTCTCTCCGTGTTAGCGTGGGTTCTCCCCGTGTTAGCGTGGGTTCTCCCCGTGTTAGCGGGGGTTCTCTCCGTGTTAGCGTGGGTTCTCCCCTTGTTAGCGGGGGTTCTCTCTGTGTTAGCTTGGGTTCTCCCCGTGTTAGCGGGGTTCTCCCCTTCCTTGTTAGCGGGTGTTCTCTCTGTCTTAGCGTGGGTTCTCCCCGTGTTAGCGGAGGTTCTCTCCATGTTAGCGAGGGTTCTCCCCATGTTAGCGGGGGTTCCCTCCTGGTACTCCAGCTTCTTCCCACAGTCGAAAGACATGCACCTTGGGGATAGGCTGATTGGAGACTGCCCATATCAAATGCCCATAGGTTTGAGTGTGTATGGTTGTTTGTCTCTCTGTGTTGGCCCTGTGATGGACTGGCAACCTGTCCAGGGTTTTCTCTGCCTCTCGTCTGATGACAGATTGGCTCCAACTTCCCGCAACCCACGGTAAAAAATGGCTGGATGGTTTCATTTGTGTTGATTTTGGTTATGTTTACAAGTTGTGTTAGTTGCTCTTGCCCCTAGGTTTAAAATTAAATGTAGAGTATACAGCATTCTGCTGCCTCCTCCCTCTTCCTGCCTGCTTTTGGGTCCACACCTTACCTCTGTGCCTCCCATTTGTGACAGAACAAAGTCGCCATGTATGGACCCAGCAGGCCCTTTATATATTCCCTCAGCTGTGCTGGTAAGATGGCTACAGGAAGAGGACCAGTGGAGGGATTTTTCCTCTGAGAGGTTGCTGTCCTTTCCCTATTGGGACTCAGCTGGCTCTCCCTATATTCCAGTACTAGAGAGATGGCCGCATGGAAAGAAACAGTTGAGAGACACATCTCCTGAAAGGCCTCCGTCCTGGGGTTCCAGACTGGCCAGGAAGCATCAGCTGAACTTGCTTCATGCCGTCAACGCCAGCTTCACAGTCCATGTCCATGTCACTGCACTCCACGCTCCTCGTCTCCTGTGGCGCCGCCTGCAACCCAGCTCTGGTCCACGCCACAACTGCTGGTTCTTGTTGAGGAAGAGATCCCAGGAAAGGATATTTCTGCTTCTTCCCTGTCTTATGTCTTCCAGGGGGTCCTTGCTGGTTGCTCTTTTCCTGATTAGAGGAGGTCCCAGGCAGTAAATTTCTTTCTGTTCCTGTCTCCAATGGTTGTCCCGGGATGGGACCCTCCTCCTATTCTGATTCTGAAAGGGTCCTGGAATGGGACGGTACTTCATCTGATCCTGATTCAAAGGGGTTAATGGGAAGCTCCTTTGGTTGAACGTCTTCCTGAGCTTGTCCCAGGCTGGGGGACTCCTTCTTCTCCAGATTCCGATGGGGTCATGGGCCTCTCCTCCTTACTTCTGGGACCAGTCACTGAGGATAGTGCTCCTCCTTTGCATCGACTCCAGTGGGGTCCCAGGCTGGGACGCTCAACAAAAGGATACAGATACCCAGAACATGCAATCACTAACTGAACGAATAAAAGGAAGTGCATCCATGTAACTGAGCTGCAAACAGGGGTGCAGGAAAAGGCGCCCAAAGCCTCGGCATACATGAAGAGCCTTCTACAGGTGTGCTGTAAAAGGGGATAAATGTCATCCTCACCTACAGCTTTACAGCCAGGTTGAGGAACTGATAAACCCAGAAAGGATGGCAGCTGAATAAAACTGCAAACAGTAAATCATCTTCATTCACCCGATGAAGCAGCTCTGCATATGAAGATCCATCGACAGTATTTCTGTTTCTCTGCAGGTTAAAGGACGACTGACTGAAGCTGAGTCTTTGCTTTGGATTTATTACACAGGAACAGGAAAAATAAAACATGATATGTGGTCCAAGGAAGTACAGTACACTTTAAATTCCACTGTTAGTGTTTGTTTAGTTTCTTTTTGCCACGCCAGCACAAGGTGGCGGATGGGAATATCTCAACTTCCATTTGATGGATTGCCTTGAAGCTTTGTGTAGACAATTGGGAGCTGCAGAGGCTGGACTCTACTGACTCCTTATCTGTGCTCAGCAACTGGTCAGTATTTCCTCCAACCTATGGAAGGACTCATCACAAAAGAAACGCAATTACCCGTAAAGACTAATCACTCCCTTACCTGCTAAATTTCCTGTCATCCTGTGTTCCCTGTGTGTATTACTAAAAGCAAGTATGCGGATACAGCTGTGCTAGGAAGCCCTGTTTAACATCATTTTAATAAAAACAAACCAGAAACAAAAAAAGCATCATGCATAAAACCAAACAGTTACATGAGAAAACTCCAATCATTTGATTATTATTTGTTTTTATTATAGAAATGACTGAATAAAACGTAAGGAGGCTAAAAGCTCATCTAATCTTCCACCTGTTTGCTCGTTTATGCATTATGTTGCACAGTTATGTAAAATGATCTTTACATAATTACATGCACTACCATGTCTGACCACATCTGTCCAATTTTAACTTTTTCATAAAAAAAAAAAAGCATTGTCTCATGTATAAATCACATGGATCTTACTTGAAATGGCAACTCATGTTGATTCTACCACAGTTTTGTTGTACTTTGTTGCTTTGTCTCTTATTTTGCTGGGAATGTGAATGTGCAATGTGTCATGTCTGTTCCCTCCTCTAGGGTGCACTCAGCGTTTCCTCATCATCAGTCTCAACTACATTACCCAGAATCCTGGGCTTCTGCTCAAGTGGTCATGGCCTTCACCTGTTCTCCTTCATCAACCTCAGTGGAAACACCTGGAACTGATACTACTTGAGACATTCATGGTCTTCTCTTGCTATCAGACTGTTTTAAATGACATGTATGAAAGGACAGCTTACTGTGCTCGTGTCTGTCCTCTCTTGGGTTTGTCCTGACACGATGTTTTGTGTTTTCTATGGATGGAGATTAGCATGATCTAAATTGGTGGATGGATGGATTCATTGATTGATTGGAGGGATGGATGAATGAATGGATTGTTGGACTGATTTCTACATTTTTCTGTAGAAGTGAATGGGGACTATGAGGGAATAATCTGGGGTCATTTTTTATTAGTTCAGTCTTGTTTTATTTTATTTTGTAGGGTTGTTTGTGACAGTCTTGCTTCCTGTTTGCAGCTTCCAGTCATTCATTTTCACACATCTTGTCTTGTTCTCAGCCTCTCTTTATCCAGGTCGCTCTGGGTTTTTCTTTCATGCCTGCCAGTTCATGGTGTGTGTTGTCAGTAAGTTCAGTTTGTTCCCAGTCTGCGTGTGAGTTTCTTCCTCCAACTCTTGTGTTTCAGTTTTTATACTTTAGCTCCCAGTGTTTTTACTTCTTCAGTCTTTTCTTCCCAGCTTGTCTCCTGCATCCAATTCATGACATAAAACAAACTAATCCTAGTTGGTTTGCAGCTTATTAAAAAAGCATTATTAGGCAGTTTTGACATTCTAAAACTTTTAAATGAAAAGGCAGAGGACATTTTAAATTTCTAACAGAATAATGAATAACAAATTATATCAGCTTGATACTTTAAACAAAAGCTCAAACATGTCTCTAGAATTTCTTGGACTTTAATATATGTTGCTGTTTGGTCCTACTGCTGTTTGCTTTTATGCACACACTCTTTCACAACCAAAACAAACCTTAAAACAGGATTCATTATAGGCTGAGTATTTTCCAAACATCTCCAGTAAAAGCAAGGTGTGTTCAGCTGACTTGTTAGTCTCCCTCCAGTGATTTAATTTATATGAGCTGCCAAAAACTCCTCAGCACCTCACCTACACCTCAGTGTAGCTCTGATTACACTGGAGAAAGCTCCTCATTTCATTAAAACAATAAAACCTTCCCAATCTTGCAGTTAATACAAGTATCTTATCCATCTGTAAATACTTGCATATCAATACTAAATAGGAGGTAAATGCATTTAGTTTATCTTCAGAGTACAAAAAAGTCAAATAAAAACCATTTAAAAACCTTTTTACACTCATTGAGAGCATTTTGTCATTTGTGTGATCTCCTGAAAACACCGGGCCTTGTCAGACGGATGCACATATCGCTGAGCTCTGTGGACTCCTGACAGGTGGTGTCACTCCTACGCGCTGCAAGTCGCTCAACCAAGCGGTGCAGATGGTGCGCTGCAAGCTGTGTCTGCCAGCACTTTTTCCCAAGAAACACCCCAGTTCCTTCCTTACTTCAAGTATTTCACATGCTGAGCTTTAAGGAAAGAATGGAAATATATCAAACTGTGATTTTAAGTTTTATATTTTCAATCACAAATAGGAAATTATAATATTGAGTCAAGACTAACAAACAAAAACAGCAAGGCCAGAAATCACTGAGCAACAACAATGATGACAACATAGCAGTGATTAAACGAGAGCTGAGAGAAAATGTGCAGTTACAGTATGTACATAAAAACCTAGGGGGAATCCAGAAATCTGGAGAATAGATGAGTACAGCGACAATGGCTCTGTGCTTTTACAACATGGATTCTGAAAAAACAGGAAATTGCAGTGTGAAGTTTCCTGTAATGAATGTGTTGAAAATCAGTGACAGTAGTGATAGCACAGTGGCTTTAGATATCACAAAAATGTCCATAAAACCCAGGGAAACTGTGATTTTCTCTGAACATAAACATATTCATTTGCTGACAGGTATGAAAAAGCAAAAATATATCAATATATTTCAATGTAACAAATTTTAAATTGCCATAACTGTCATATACAAAGCTAATTAGAGAATTAGCATAGCTTAGCATGAAATGTAGAATACTCAAGGTAAGGAGAAAAACAAAAACCATCGTTACTAGCACCTGCGGAGACTTTAACAAACTAATACACTTTACGTTTGTTTCATTTGTAAACATTAATATGGCAGCCAACAGCCAAGAATTATTTACAGAACATGGGTTATACACAACACTGAGCTTTAAAGACGCTCACAAAGCAGTTGCTTCCTGTAGTTCATGACCAGTTTTTAAAATATATACAGTATATTTTTTCTTTTTTCTCTTAATGTTATTGTTTCTGAATTTTTTGTGCTTTATTATTTGTAAATTTTGGCTTTATGCTTTGTTAAACTTTGTCTCCGCTGGCATTACGTTAGCATGCTGTGTAAATAAAGCCGAGTTGAACTGGGTTTCTTTTAGCTAAATAGCTAACTATTTAGCTAATTAGCTAACTATTTAGCTAAATAGTAGCAGGTGTTAGCTTGATGGAAAAACATACACAAAAAGCCACCGTTAGCGAAGTGACAACTAATAAGTTATATATAACATATTCTGTTGGTCACAACTAATGTAAAGTTATTTTTTGGGTTTCTGTGTTATTAAAAATAGAATATAATATCAGTGCTAAATTTTACATTGTTAACTCAGGTAACCATCGGAGGGAGATTCAACTTCAGGGGAAATTAAAAGAAGCTTTGCTGGTTTTGGAAAAAAAATACCGTCTCCTGTTTTAACTTGCTTTTAGTTTCATGCTAAGCTAAGCTAATAAGCTTATCAGACAGGAGATTGGCATCAATCATCAAACCAAACTGGGATATTTAACCCAAAGTATCAGAACTACACATTTAATCTGGTTTATTGCAAATTATTTTTACATTATAAAGAACAAGATAAGTCTGCATGTATAAATCATGCTTGTCCTTTGTGTAAAAACTGATGGATTTGGGTGCTAATACTGTGAATCTCACAGAGAATGCAGTTATGTGACCACATATTATACTGACATGTAAACAGTATTTAATGACCTACAGCAGTGTAATAAATTGTTTTTAAAATACAGCCCTCAAAATTGTGTCCCAAGTGTTTACAGAGCAGAGACGGGCTGTACATGCAAGCCTTAGCAGAGGTTGGGTCCTTGCCACTGTGCAGAGTATCGGCTCTCATTAAAGTCTTCGCTTCTTATGATGTATTTAAAAAAAAAAAATTCAGGATTTTGTCATGTCAGGTGTATCACACAAAGAAGTCTCTCATTCAAAAACTAGCATGAGACTGATATGGGTTTAAAAAGCAGTGTGTTAATTGACATAGTAAAGCCAGTAGATTAGGTTGAAGAGGGAGAAGATGGAAGGGAATATAATCCGTGACCATCTGTCTATGGCGTTCACATCGGTGAGGTCAGGGATTTTAATTTTAAGCTGCGATGACCGTCTCTGCAGGCGCGTTTTCTTAAAATGTGCATTCCTGTCCAGACTGGGACGACCTGATTCATGTGGTGCACTTGGCTTCCTGTACTGGACTCCCGAGTTGTCAAACACCATGGAGGTGGAGTTGTGAGTCCCGCTCAGTGTGGTTGTGATCTCGTTTCCTCCCGTCTCATTGTGGATCTCCAAGGTTGTCAGCAAAATGTTCCCCTGGGAGTCGACCTGAGAATAACAGACGGCAGAGGTGTTAAAAATGGGCTGTGAGCTGAGGCCTCGGTGACTGATGACACATGCGTCAGGCTTCCTGCGGCCTCTTCCAGCAGGGTGACAGATTACAGCTTGAAAAACTGGGCCCAGCCTTCAAAAGCAGGTTTTTTTGTCCCAACGTTAGATCACTTCTCACAAATCTGCTCAAGGCTAGACTTGGATGCTTTAACACTGATGTCATGAAAGTTACGGCTTCCCACAGAAACAAGTACAGAAGCACAAAACAAACACAGACGATGAGCATGAGGCCTGAGAGGAAGTGACAGGGTGAACATTTACTCATAATCCTGTCTGCTTTCAAGAAACCCATTAGAAATATGTAACAATGATCATTTAGTTCTGCTCCAGACCTGGTTCAAACTTGTTTTATTTGTAAACCAAATTAATATTACAAAAAGGATCAAATGATACTATATTATACATAGAATCACTTCATCGGGTTTCCTTATATGGACAATATTAAATTTACAGAAGTATAAAGGTGGAATACAACAAGATGTTTACAGGAATTAGGGATGATACCAACATTTCACTTGTCTATCATTACTTTATGCAACATTTCAAATTGATACAAATACTTTTTGCATTAATATTTTTACTACAGGGCAATGTTGAATAGAAATAAAACCCAGTCAGTCGTTTTCCTAACCCACTCATTCCCATTCAGGGTCACATGTAGCTGGAGCCTTTCCCAGCAGCAAGACGCAAGGTACACTTTCCCACTAAGGCTCAAACCAGTGACCTTCTGGCTGTGAAGCCACTATGCTAACAATCTGCACAGCCATTACAAACACTGACAAGAAATACATATAATAAGCCTGCAATGCTTTTACAATTATAACAGGATATATTAATAAATAATAAAACTTTTTTTTTATCCTTTTTATACATATTTTATATATATCATAGGTTCATAAATTAATATAAGATCAATTAAATTTATTTAAGTAAGTAAGTACATTTGATTTATATAGCACCTTTCACAGATTAAATCCTAAAGTGCTTTACAGAGTATAGTAAAATCAAAGCACTAATAAAACACAATAAAAACTAGAAACTGTATATAATGAAATAAAATATAGTAAAACAGAGTTAAAATGCGTTAAACCAGAAAAGTATTTAACACATCATCACCTTATATGATTACATCTGACATCTGATTGGCTGTCATAGTCATGTGACATGGCAGCGAGGAAGGAACACACCTCACATGTTTTTACTATAAAACTCTCATCAGTGTACACTTACTGCACAGAAAGAACATATCGATACTTTAAGTATCGACCTTAAAGTATCGATATGCCCTAACAGCAATGCATCCACACAACAATGAGGGAAGTGACCGTTAGCATAAGCAGTGATAAAAACATGTCGAGGACAAGCAGCAAAGATGTGACACCGCTGTCGGGTGACAGACACTCACCCCCCGTGAGGGACGACGGCTTTGGACCTGGTTGGACTGTTTGAGCGATGAAGACTTGCAATTGACTCCCTCCAGAATGGACTAGCCAGGAGAAACACAAACACAGAGTCTCTCAGTGTCAGTTAAATCATTCAACCCAGAACCGGCGTCACTTTTTTATACAGTAAAATATATAATCAGGGTATAGATCTAAGCGTTGTTACAGCAATTACTGTGGCTGGAAGGTGATACAGACACGGTTTAGAGCTGAATGAGTAATGTTGGGGCAGAAAGCTAGCAGCACTGCTAAAACCGTATGCTAACGCTTTGCTAGTTGATACAACAAGATGCACTCATAACCCAATAAACTGAACTGTGTACTTTTATGTGTTTTAGTTTAATATTCATTTAATTTCTTAACACCTCCCTCCCGTATATATTGTTGGAATTATGTGTTACGTTTGTGTGGTCGTGCTTGTAAAACAACCCTGCATCATATTCTTGGTGTCCTAAAGGGATTCTCACCTTGGGCTTGTCAAATTTGTTGCGCTCATTAGTTGCCTTCAGCGCCTTGTCGGCCAGTTTTTTCTGCATCTGAGGGCCTCGTCCGAAGAAGATGTAGTTGACGAAGGCATATTCCAGCAGAGCCAGGAAAACAAACACGAAGCAGCCCATCAGGTACATGTCTATAGCTTTAACGTACGGGATCTTGGGTAGCGTTTCCCTCAGATGAGTATTGATGGTTGTCATGGTCAGCACAGTGGTGATCCCTGCAGACAAGTACAGGAATGCCTCCATGAAGTACAAAAATAGTCATACAGAAGCAAAACTCATTTCATGAGCTGCAGGTGATGCTTTAATGTATCTTGGTAAGCTTGATTTTTTTTTAGCTCAGACAAGCAGGAAATACACAACTCTATGTTTTACAGCTCGTGTTGCACAAAATGACTCAGCAAATATGAAACAGCGGTGTAGTCAGGCTGATAATAATGTGCACCATCTACAGTAACGTGCCCGTGCTGTTGCAGTGTCATCTGGATAGCTCATCGAGCCGGACCGCTTGTCTTTTTGCATCTATTTGGGTCACACGATTAAAACTAAACTATAAACTGTATCAGGGATGTGGTGCCGGTTCTGAAACAGCAGGAAACTCAACTCCCTCTCTTCCTGACGAAAAGCAGAATGATCCTTTAATATCTAACCTCAGGAAACTTTTTTTCACTGCTCATATATAAAATACTGCAGGTACGCAATCACAGTCCACTTTATTAGATCCTCCTGTTACACAAATATCTAATCAGCCAATCACACGGCAGCAACTTAACCCGTTTAGTCATGAAACAATGGTAGAAAGAAAAGAACGAAAAGGAGATTTGCTTTGTTTTTATGGACATTTTTACAGTAAATAACTACGTGTTTGTATTTTTGCTTTCACAGCACTGTGACGACAGAGGAAACAGCTATCACACACTGACTCACACTGATCCACTGTGTTTCAGACTAAATGAGGCGGGGATGAAACAGACAAACCACATGAAGATGCAGAGAGAATCATCTACCCTGCTGAAATGTACTTCAGTCGAATTACTGAGCTCTACACAGCTAGCACTTACAGTCCACTGAGGCTGAATGAAGTTTCTATGAAGGCAAATATAATAACAGTAGTGTAAAACACATGGGGAGGAGAGTGTTTCCAGTCTTTGTAAATGGACGGATGGCTGAAATGACTCGTGGACTTAAAGATAATTTAATACCAGCATGCAGAGGTATTTAGATGGGCTCTTGTGGTAAGAATGACCCTCTCTGAATGCAGCATTAGTTTTAGCCTGAGAGGCATGAGGAATGTCGGGTCGGAGATGTAGTCGGGTATCTAATGAGCACAAAGCAGCAGCTTCAACAGCCTGATGGGAACAGACTGCATGTTTATTCTAACTCACTGATGAAATACAAGCAGCACAAACTAAACTTGTGGTCTGATTATCTTTTGAGTAAGACTAAGAAAAAATCTGCTAATCATAAATTCTGCCACTGAATCACGTGGATTTGAGTCAGAATGCAGCGATCAATTAGTGATGGTATCAGAGCTGATTTAACATAATCCTCCTGATTCATTCAGGACACTTTGCCAGTTCTGCTGAATCAATCACATGCTCCTACTGAGAAAGTTTGGAATATCAGGGTTTAATACACAAATCATGAGCAGTATGATTACTTTAGTCCCTCCATTTGTTTTGATATGAATCAATCAAACTGTTGTCGAGCCAAAAATGTGAAATTTCTGATTAAAAGCTCCCCACTAGTGGGGAATTTTAGAACCTCAGGGGTTCGTACACACAATCATACACAATCATAGCCAAAAACATAACATTTCAGATACAAAGCTCCCCCTAGTGGAAACATTGGGAACCTCACAACAATAGGCAGCTTTATCCTTACTCGCTTCATTTGCATTTGGTTTCACCTTGATGGGACCAAAGGTTAATCAATTATGTCCAAAAACGTATTAAATGAAAAAAAGATAAAACATCAAATTTTAAGATAAAACTCCCCCTGGTGGCAAATTTATGAACTTCAGAAATCTCAAAGTATGACATGATGCAGGTCCTCATTTATGCTTTCATATGAACAAAACACCAAACCAGTCGGACAAATACTTTCTGTGTTATGATAAACGTGACATTTTTCACATAAAACTCCCCACTGTGGTAGAATTTATCATCCAAAAATGCTGAACATCTGATCATTTCGGCCTCCGAGAGTGATCAATGTGAAAGAAATCCACTGAAAGCCTGTCAGGTTAACGCGTTCACACGGTCAGCCTGCGGCGGACACGGTGTCGCTAAAACCAACATTACTAATTTGAAACGTAACATTTTAGATCAATAATTCTGGCCGGTTGATCATTGAATGGATGCATTGTTATTACATATATTGCAGGATTGCTTTAAGGCTTTTCTATGAAGAACTTCCTACTGCAGCTGGAAATCCTGGAAATTCAGGTAGATTCAGAACATGTAGGGTAAAGCCTGCTTCAAAAAGGGATTCAGTGACATCCAAATGTTCCAAACCTCCACTTTTAGTTAACTTGAATGTATTCTGCTGACTAGAACTCATCCTAAATGTCTCCCTTAGGTTGGTGCTATACATTTTCTTTAGCTAGACATAATTTCACAGCTGCATTTTCCAGCAGGGAGAAGCCATTAGTCAAACTTTCTCATTTAAAAACAGACTTTTTCTGCTGTCATCCATGCCGTCTATTTAAAATATCCTCATTACCTGCTGTTCCCTTCTTCTATTTCCGTTTTCATTTCCTGTTTTGCAGTCTGTGCAGTCCTCCCCGAGAAAGACACTTACAAGTCCCTCATAAGGGAAATGATTTTGGAGACATAAGGCCAACTCAGGTAACCATAAACTTGTTTCAATTTATTACACAAAACATATCATACCTAATGCAACTCTGGCAGCTGAGGCGTCATAATTTATCCAAAACGACACCCAGGACAGGATGGTGATGAGGATGGAGGGCATGTACGTCTGTAGGATGAAGTATCCGATGTTTCGCTTCAGCTTGAAGCTCAGAGACAGTCGTGGGTAGGCACCTGCCGGACGAGACAACACGGGGAGAACTGGTTAGTTTGTGCTCAGTACGTAGCAGGTTTTACATTACGTCACAAATGAGATATTACAGTAATATCATGTAGATATATATAATGTAGATAGTAATTTATAGGTCCAATTCCAAAAAAAGAAGGAACATATAATGTGTTAATAAAAGCAGAAATATATTCATATTTTAAGTCAATCCCATAGAATAATATCATCCAATGATCCAGAGACTAGAACAAAACACCTGGAGCATCAGGAAAGCAGAAACCCAGTTAGAATCATCAGACCAGAATGGGACAAAGCTGCAGCATCTCCTCACTTCCCAGATGTTTACAGACAGATGTTAAAAGAAGAGGAGATGCTGCATAATGCTGAACATCATCCTGTTACAACCTTTAAAGCAGCACTCCCATTCAAAAAGATTTTTACTGCAACAATAAAATGTCTCAGCTGTTTGGCTTTACTTTACATTTTACAACTTAAAAAAACTGGAATTAAAAAACATGTAACTGTAAATATGTTTGCAGTGTCATAATAAATGACGCAAAGCTTCATTAGCATGCATAACGGCATCATTTGATGCTGCTCTGATTGCACCTCATCAGGCCTGATCTTTATGAGCTCTAATAGCCGTCTCTGTTGTCCTTAAAGACATGAGCAGTATCCGTTTTACATGCCGGTTTAACAGCAGTGAAAATAAAGATTTTTACTCATAAGAGGATGGTTTCACACTGTCTGCACTGTGCCACAGGAATACATTATGTCACTGTACACCCTTCATTATTTATCAATAGCTTGTAGGAAGGGAGGAGCAACTGTTTCTCCTAATTATGATCTGTGCAAAGGAGCCCCTGAAACGATCCAGCACCTCACAGCAAGATACTGGCAGGTAAAGAATACATGGAGCGCCATAATCAAGTAGCCGGCATTGTATACAGAAACATCTGTACGGAATATGGACTGGACACCCCTAAGTCCCAGTGGGAGACACC
>JBAMIG010000015.1:22486081-22496239 GCA_037177335.1 Kiunga ballochi | reverse complement strand
TGGATGTTTTCTGTCCTTCACATCATTCTCTGTAAACACTGGAGATCCCAGTAAACACTCAGACCAGCAACCGTGCTATCACTATAGAACAAACCTTTCATTATATGTCAACTTTCCAAGTTCTTCAACTCAGGAGAACGGCTACATTACTGATATAACATGTATAAAAGAGCTTGTTCAAGTACAACAAAGAAGGATAATGTGGAGGAATCAGTGGTAGGGTTACTGTGCAGAGAGGCAACAGTGAGTCAGATCAAAACAATGTGACTGGCAAAGTTTCTGCAGCTACTTTCCCACCAGTGGTGATGGTTAAACGGCTGAAATGCAGAGGAAATATAGTAAAAGTTAGTTTAACCACTAGTGGACTCATCCTAAAGGCTGTGTGCAGCAGGAACAAACTGCATGTGTGATTATGACAGATGCAGTGATGGAAATCTTTATTTTGAGGATTATTTCAAGGCTTTTTCTCAGAGGGGACGCTTAAATTCCAGTGATGACATCTGGCTTTCATGTGAACCTTTTTCATGTGTCATCAGAAAACTTTGTGACACACAATCCTGAAAAGGATACTCTGGAAGTAGAGGACAACAAGCAAATGTTTGAATCTTTTTAGTGTTTTTTGTTTTAGCTGTGGTTATTGTTGCAGTTGTACAGCATGACATTGACACATAAAAGCAAAAATGAAATATAATAAAAGTGTCATTTCTCATGTTGCAAAGCCACCTATCAAACACAAAACCTCTTCTTTTATATACCTTTCATAGAAACTTTCATTCCTATGAGTAAAATTGAGATTTTAAGTACAATAAAATCTGTATTTTTGGTCATAAATCACACATTTGTGCATTGTCATGGTCATTTTTAATTCAGAAATATCCCCAATTAACAATATGCGATGATTATGGAACCCGTTAGAAATCCCATGCAGAGGTACCGATACTGGGGTTTACTGCTGCCGTTCCAGTAATTTGTGTTGCACTTCATGCATCAGGCAACACAAATGAAAACTTTCATATATAGCTGTAGCACTTTCATTAAACTTCACAAGCAAGAGTTTAAAGATATTTTAAAAAGCTGTTAAAAAGGGAAAAATACATTTAATTGATTAGAAAAATGCTGCAAAATGTAGAGAAGTGCAGTTAGGAACAGAGAAGACATCTCTGAAAGAGTGATGGGGAAGGTTTGATGTCCATACATATGATGATACACATGTTTGCCAATTGAGGAATACAGAGCAAGGCAGGAATCTTTGGACTCTGTCCCTGCATCATTACAGATGTCCAGGGAAACACGGTACATCCTGTAATGCTTACATCCAACACGGATAGCGGGATGTAGCTCAGTGAGAGGTGAAAAATGCCACATTTGTTTCCTTTTTTATGCTGGTTACCAAAAACCCACCCGAATGTGCACCAGAATAGCTCTTGCACGATTAGTATCTCTGCAACAAAGGTCCAAAATCCCTGCAGGAAGGGAAATCTGCTTGGAAATCTCATCAAGCTGACCAGCTCTGTGGAGACAAAGTCACTACAGAAAGCAGAGAACTCGTCTGATCACTACCCAAAATGCATCTGTGCTTCGTGTTGATCGCTGGATTTAAACATTTTGTGTATTACTGTCTGTTTAATGGAAAGCTTCTGTCTGTATTATGTAACAAAAATTAAATGCATATTTATTATTTAATATTTTGAATTTTTCAGGAACCTGCCACATAATGTGCCAAACTAAGTATAATTACTAACTGGGTAATGTTTAATTTAAGAAAACTTGTAATGTTGAGACTGACTCCGGTTATTTCTGCTGTTCTTTTATTTTAATTTTGTTTTCTGCCTTTAGAGTTTAAACATAGCCAGAATATTTATACATATATATTTATATTTATGCATAAAAATATAAACATTAAAATGAAACAAAAATGTGTTTCAGTGTAAATGTATCATCCGATTTCATTGTTTGTTGAATCTGCAACGCTCAACAACGTGGATGACACATATCTGATATAGTTGCTATTTTCAACTTTTTCACTAGGTGGCAGTAATGTTCTCTCAACCTTTAGATGATATAACTAGCTGTCATCAGATCACCAAATAATTCAAAATTTGACACAAATACTGCCACTGAAGGCTAATAAAATGTGTATAAAGGCTCATCATGTTCTGTTTCTGTCTGTCCTCACAGAGAAGGTGACAGAGATCAAAACCAACATCTTTGTCACAAGCTTTGGTCCCGTCTCAGACACTGAAATGGTAAGAAAATCTCATTCTTTTTCTTTTTAAAATTTTTTTTTAGAAAAAACATAATTAATAAAAAAATTATTTAAAATATTCATGAATTAGGAGGGAAATCTGTATGTGTGGGACAATGTCAAATGGTAGACTGGAGGCTGGGGATATTTGCCATTAAAAGCAGACATGATTCTGTATTAGAAGAGAAACTGTGGAAGATTCTAGTAATCACTGTCTGAACACAAATCACCCTGGATGGAGTTAAAGCTCCATCATGCAAAGCGCGCTATAGGGATGTCTCTATTCTTCCCCAAAACCCTGTTTTGCAGTCCAAACGGTCTGAGTGGAAAACTGAATAAAAACATGTCCTGCAGACTAAAGAGGACAGGGATCGTCCTGCTTGTTGTCAGTCTCCATCTCTGATGGGATGGGGTGCATTAGTGCCTATGATGTGGTCTGCCTGGCCTGCCTGCAGTCCAGATGTTTCACCAGTAAAAAAAACATCTAGAGCATCATGAAAGCAGAAAATATTCTACAGGAAATAAAATTTGAATTGATGAGATTTGAAAGCCATAACTCTTTTTACAGCATTTTTCAGAAGTTTCTTCTTCTCTCCCTACCGTCCATACAAACTAATCCTAACCCCACTCCTCTTTCTGAAACAAGCTAGTTTATTGATATATTTTCTGTGGTTGCAGGAATACACCATTGATGTATTCTTCCGCCAAAGCTGGAAAGATGAACGGCTTCGCTTCAAAGGCCCGATGGTGATGCTGCCTCTGAATAACCTCCTTGCCAGCAACATCTGGACTCCCGACACCTTCTTCCTCAACGGGAAAAAGTCCATCGCACATAACATGACCACACCTAACAAGCTTTTGCGGCTCAGAGATGACGGGACTCTTCTGTACACAATGAGGTGAGCTTCGACCCCCGAGGCGGAGAAGTCATCCTGGACTGCAGGATAAACATTCCTCCTCCAAACACACTCACATCCAAAACACTGACTCATGGGAGCTGAGTGGTGCTGTTTAGACATGTTGTGTAATCAAATTAGAAGATGGAGAGATGACTGAAACCTCCATCAGCCTCATCTTTGTGGTTAATGGTTTCTAAGACCCCTGCTGCTCTGAAACAGCCTACACATTCATTCTCAGTGGTGCACTGATGCATCATTATGTTGCCCTCGTGCAGGAAGTTGGAGGGCAGGGTAACTTAAAATGTTTACTGTGACCCAGCCTGCGTGTCCTTCTGAAGTTAAATTGTTAACTGTATAGCTACATTGCAGAAACCTGCTTTTCTGCAGGCAAACAGGACGATTTGTTCGTGCTTATTACTGCTTTTAACACCTGTGATAGCTTCTTAAAGGTCATTTAACCACAAGAGCTGCCACAGACACGTGCTGCGTGCATCTTCTTTGTAGCTTCTGATGTTTTAAGAGCTGAAGTAGCTTTTTTTCTCATCCTCTACTTAAACCATTCTTATCTTTATAGCCAGAGTAGCTTAGACACATAGCATATTTGATTCTGCACTACAAAGAAAGACACATCTTTTCACAATAAAAGTACCTCATTTGCAGTCACTGCTGGGTCATCATGTTATCACTATAATAAATCCCTTCAAATCGAATATTAACAGAAGTTCAAGGAGACGGTAATGGCTGCATGTCAAAAATGATTATTGATCCACTCCCTTTAAAACTGGTACAAATACTTTACATCTGCCAGTGGTATAAGCAAGGAGAGGGAAGTCTTGGGTTCCCTCCTTGAGCTGCTGCCTCCGCGACCCGACCTCGGATAAGCGGCAGAAAATGGATGGATGGATGGATATAAGCAAGTAGAAATGAGCTCACAATGGCCCATTAATGGGTTTGTGTTCTGGGAATGAGGCTATTATGGAAACATTTTATGCATGCATTACTCTCCTCTCCTACGTTAGTTCAGAGAACAAGTCTGCAAGGCTGTAGCTGTTGTAGCATGAAAATATCTTTCAGTAGAGACAGTTTTGGACAGTCTCTGTGATCCGGTAGAAAATTCTAAAAAAGACCCAGCATTGGAGCCTGTAATCAGAAAAACAATGGTTTTTTTACATAAATATGTCCATCTACTACTTTATAAGGTCTGCATGTTAAACTGTTAAAACTTACATCTGTCCATCAATCCATTGGAAAACCCAGACTCCCCTCTCCCCAGCCATATTCACCAGCTCATTACGAGGGATCCTGAGGCATTCCTAGGCCAGCCAAGAGATATAATCTCTTCATCAAATCCCGAGTCTCCTCCCGAAGGAACATGCCAGGAACAACTAATCAATGAAGTGTCCAGGAGGCATCCTAACCAGATGCCCGAGCCACCTCATCTGGCTCCTCTCCATGTGGAGGAGCAGCGACTCTACTCTGAGTCTCTCCCGGATGGCCGAGCTTCTCAGCCTATCTCTAAGGGAGATGCCGGCCACCCTGAGGAGGAAGCTCATTTCAGTCCCCTGTATTCGCAATTTCATTCTTCCGGTCATGACCCACAGCTTTTGGCCATAGGTGAGGGTAGGGACATAGAGCGACCAGTAAAATGGGAGGTTTGCCTTCCGACCCACCTGTTTATCCCACGCTTCATCTTTCCTTCACTCGTTCACTTGTGAACAAGACCCAGATACTTGAATTCCTCCACTTGGGGGAAGACTTTATCCCCCACCCTCAGAGGACACTCCACCATTTTTCAGTGAAAAACTATGTTCTCAGGTTTGGAGGAGCTGATTCTCATCCCAGGTGCCTCACACTGCAAATCGCTTGAGTGAGAGCTGGAGATCAGGACCAGATGAAGCCAATAGAACCACATCATCTGCAAATAGCAGAGACTCAATCCTGAAGTCCCCAATCTGGATCCCCTCAACATCTCAGCTGCACCTAGAAATTCTGTCTATAAAGGTTATGAACAGATAAAGGCGATAAGGGGCAGCTTTAATAGACTCCAACCCTCACTGGAAACAAATCCCAACTCTGATACTGGTTGTATAAGAACCATACAGCTTGTACTAGGGGATCCAGTCCCCCCTGCTCTTGGAGCATGTGGGGGTGCTCCAGAAGTATGGGATAGTGGACTCTTTTGGCCCTGATCCATAGGCAGAGGGACGCTATCCTATCGTTGAACTAGGTAAACCCTAAAGTACAAGCACCCAGCCGAGGGGCAATCAGTGCTTGGCACTTCTCACCGGGGGGTAATGCCAGAGTGGAAGAAGGTCCAACCTTGTCAAGGATACTAAATACTTGTCCCACTTTGGTCCCCTTAGTCCCATCATGACATGGTTTAAGCACCACAGCCTACCTGAGTATTGCTGCTGACCATGTCCATCCCTTTATGAGCACAGTGTAGCATCTTCTGATGGATACTTCCAGCAGGATGATGCACCATGTCACAAAGCTCACATCATCTCCACCTGCTTTCTTCATCATGATGATGATTCTCTGCACTCCTATGGCCTCCACCTTCTTACTGTGAGGCCACAGCACTAACTTCTACACCACCATGCTGCTTAAGGAATGTTTCCAAAACCCTGTTTAATATGACAGTTGTGTAGGGGGAAAAAGGGCTCCAACCTGTTACTACAGAATGTGATAAAGTGACTGCGGAGTTTATTGCTGTGTCTCAAGGGTGCTTCAGATCCAGACTTGAAACACGCTTTGTTTGGGGCCGAATTAGCTTAAAATAAAGTGTACATGCTATGTATCCTTCGTGGTCACAAATCACCCAGAATTCATTGCACACCAGATAGAAAAGACGAGCGGTAACAAATAAAGACTTTAAAAAAAAAAAATTAAATATACATATTTATACTATACGAACATATAGACACACACACATACACACACAAGTATATATATATATATATATATATATATATATGTATATATGTAGCAGACAAGCAGGGACAGCAGCAACATTGTGTCCCATGAGCATAAATGGATTTTATTTCTTGTGTTTGATGAGGATTATTTGTCACGAGGAGAGCTTTTCTCCATATGTTTATCATTTAGAAACCAGGTAAATGAAGATAAACATTTAAATATCTGGCTTCCAATTTTTCACATGTTTTGTGGAAGAATATAATCACCATATGGATAAACATGTGACTCTGCTCTGCAACACAGGAGCACTATGGGTAATTCTCGTACACACGGTGGTCTCATTTCACTAACGGGAGGCACACTTTGGGAGACACGTCGTGGCCTTTGTCTGCATGAACATAATGTCTCTGCTAGCCTGCATTTATCTCACAGTTTAGGATTTATTCTAGTTAGTTGTGTTATTGGAGTTTGTAAATGGTCTCATACTTATAATAAACTCAAATCATTGTATGCAGTGTAGCAAATTCAATCAAAGGAATCATAGTGACCACTCACTGATTATCATGCAATATAACGTATACAGTATACTGCAGCAAATTCCAGGCTCATCACATTTGTATTGTCTTCTCACATGTTTTGAAGGTTGCACATTGCTGCAGTAGTATATCTTCCCTTAAACTGCTGAGACAGCAGATGCCCTTTAAAATGGTGAAATGAGCCCATTGCTCACATTTTGCCCTCGGCACCAACACTATCCAGCAGCTAGTATTAAAATTGTACACAACAATTCATTACAATTCAATTTAAGACATTAGTGTATATATTATATCATGGTGTATTTTATGATGTGTTATGACAGAGAGAACTGTGGCTGTTCCCAGTTAAGCCAGCAGGGGGCAGCATTACATCAGGATATCGGCTGCAATTCAGTCCAGTCTCACCCACTGTGAGCGTGTCAGTTTGCTTTTATTTCCACTAAATCTTACTTTGTGCTCTGCTGTGACTCCACAGATAGATGGCCTTCTTTGACCACAGAATAAAATAATCAAGCTGACTTCTTCACTCACTTTTGAATATTTTCTTCCTTTCTGTGAGTGTGTGAGTTCCTCTGCAGCTTAGTTACTCGTTGCTCTTGGCTAAGAAAATACATATTAATGAAGACACATGCCTATGATAATATTTTGTTTGATGATCAGATAGTTAAAGGGAATTTTTTTTGCAGTTGCCCAGCTTTAGATCCTTTCTTCTTTTTTCAGGCTCACTATCTCTGCTGAATGTCCCATGCAGCTGGAAGATTTCCCCATGGATGCCCATGCTTGTCCCCTTAAATTTGGAAGCTGTGAGTAAATACACCTCCATGTAGATGCATGCATTGAGTATCTGTATTAAACAAGGCAAGAAAGAGAAGAAAATAAATCTTCCTTGTCCAAAGTTTGAACACTGATGGGTTTAAAGCCACATAAGACAAGGGCACGAGAGAAAAAGAAGCATGTAGCTCTGACACAGCTTCAGTTCCAGTCTTTATCCTTGCAGAGGACATAGCAACGGGTGTATCTCAGTGTGTTTGACAGCCCGTGTCCCTTAGGTGCAGGAGATAACCATCTAGACACTGACACACTACTTCTGATTAAGCCATTAATCAACATGTCAGGGTTGCTCTGCTGCCTTCTTCGCTGCCGCAGCCCTGTCTAATGGGAAACATTGAAATAAATATGGCCTCACACAGTGGAACCGGCTGGAGGCATCTTCTATCTCCAACAAGGTAACCAATAAAAAATGCAATTCTACACCTTGCACGTGAACAGATAAAAAGCCCTCTGCTTGATTGTTAAGCCAGTCAGTTTCAGTCAAACAGTTTAAGATTAGCAGTCAAGGTGTTCCCGGATGACGTATGGAGGAGGGTGATCCTGGGCCTCGGAGCCGCATGCGGATACTTATCCACCCCCACATCTGCTTTGGCCACTTTTAGCCTGCATCTGACACCAGGACAGGGCTAATCTGGACAGCTGACAGAAGCTGACTTTACAAAGGAATTACGCTTCAGTTCCACAAAGACGACCAGTTCCCATATTGTCTTTGCTGCCCTTAAGTTTAGTTGCAGACATCCTCAGCTGCTGCTGTGGAGTTTAAGTGTTCATGTTTAAGTGTTTATAATTTTGCTTTACTTAATTTAACAGGACCACCAGGACTCAGCAGCTCTTTAGGTGATAAAAAGAAACCATAAAAGTGTTTCTTTCTAGCTGCTTTGCACCATGTTTTAGTTAACGAAAAGCTAAACCCAGAAATTAAAATGAAGAAATTCTTCATCTTAATCTAAACCGAGCAGTTCCATATTACAACCCCATTTCCTAATTAAATGTTAATGAAAACACCCATTCATTCCACTTCATCCAATTCAGGGTCAAGGGTGGCTGGAGCCTCTCCCAGCAAGCAGTGGGTGAGAGGCAGGGTACACGCTGCACAGTCCACAAACCCATCACAGAGCAGAGAGACAACCAGACACATTCTTTCTCTCATAAGGATGATTAATGATCCTAACATGCATGGCATTGGACAGTGAGAGGAAGCCAGAGTACCCAGAGAGAACCCATGCTAACACAGGAGAATGTACAAACAGAAAGGCCACTGTCCTGAGTTGATGTTTAAACCAGCAACCTTCTCACTGTGAGGCTCAACTCCTGCCTTTTCCCAAGGGAATATTAACCACATATTAGATGTTGAAAGTGAGACGTTTTAACTCTTCCTGGAAAGTATTTTTCCCATGCAGGCCCATGGCAAGCTAGCCCCTATACCAGTTAGGCGAGAGGTTCGGTACACCTGGATCACTCATCGTTGGGCCATTACAGAGAAACAACACTCATTCCTCATGACCTTATAATATAACATGTGTTTAGATGATTGGAAGAAGCCCAAATACCTGGAGAGAGCCCACACATACACTAGGAGAACTTACTAACTCCATACAGAGATGCTCGGTTACAGCTAGAACTTCCATTATAGTCTGATGCAGTAGCTGCTCTTCTGTCCTGGATCTTGTTGCTACATTTCTGCTTTCGTGATGCTCCACATGTTTTGTACTGGTGAAAGATTGGGACTGCTGGCAGACCAGTTCAGTAGCTGGACTCTTCTCCTGTAAAGCTATGGATGCTATGGATGCAGGGTGTGGTTTTTAACCATTGACTTCCTGCGTACTGTGGTAAATAAGAACGGCAAGTGACACAGAGAGACAATAACTAAATCACACACTCAGGGGAACTAATGAACAGGAAGTAAAGCCAAAATAATACAAGGAAAAAACTACAAAATAAAACAGGAAGCTAAATAACACAACTCAAAAGTGCACAGACCCTAAACATACAGAGATTCCTCCCCAATCATTGAATCTAGATAGTAAGATCTTGTTAAGAAAGATCTTTATAATTCTTCTCCAGCTTTTAGGCTGTTAGTCTGAGGTGTTTTCTTGGCCCATCTTTACATCCAAGAGACTCTGCCTGTCTGAAATGCTTCTGATAGCAGTTCTATGACTTTCACCATCCTGGGACACAGCCATTTTCCAGTGGCAACCTGGTATCTACTTGTTTTGCAGACACAAACAGCAGAATGGACATCGTTAGACAGATGTTCACAGCTACCCATGGTCGATTCTTATCCACCGAGTTGAAGTTAATTCTCATGTTAGTAAGACATCAGTTAGAACAATAACTAGAACAGACAAAGGAAAAACAAAAGGGAAAAATGTCTGATTGGTGTAATATGTTATTGTACTAGTTAGTTGTAAAGGTTGTAGCCAATAACTGCACACCAATAAGCCTGAAACATGAAATATCTATTCATTCATTCTTCTAGCTCAGGAATCTTCTGGTCCTTGGTATCCTGCAGGTATTCCATGCTTACCTGTAGCAACACACCTGATTTATATGGGAGACTCATTAAGAGATTATGCTGAACTAAAAAGAAAAGTGGAGATCACATTCATTTGATTCAGGTGTGTTCCAATCAGGAAAATTTCACTGTGTCTGAATGTGCACCCTATGCCCTAACCCCTCATTCACTACATAGGGCTGCACTATATAGCTCCCTATGCCCTAACCCAGT
>JBAMIG010000015.1:22358171-22369743 GCA_037177335.1 Kiunga ballochi | reverse complement strand
ACATAAATAAACAAAAAAAAACAAATATAACTAATAACAAAACAAAAAACTAAACACTATATTTACATATATGAAAAGGAGTGGGGAGAAGTATAAACTTATATTTCCCACCCCTTCTGTACAAATCCTCAATAATTAGATTTCAAATTTAACTTCCTGTGTCAATATTAATATATTAAATATGATATATTATTATCCTATATATTTATATTCTATAAAACATCCAAATCATAAATGCCTTTCGAAAACAAAATAAATGCATTTCCAAAACAATATATATATATATATATATATGTGTATGTATTTATATATCTATAAATAGACAAACAGACAGACAGACAGACAGACGACCCTATTTTCCAGAGCTTTTAATCAGTACCTGTCATGTACAAAGATAAAACCTAATACATGCACAAATGGATGATATAATGCTGTAAGGTGCACACCTCAGAGTTTCTCAGACAATTCTATTGAACTAAATGTCATAAACTCACCTTCATGGCACAATAGTCAAAGAAACCCGTCTCTGAAAATATGGCCACCAGCACCATCTGCAACAAACAGGCTGCATTCACTTTAAAAAATCATTTATTAAGATTATGTGTCATCATGGCATTTAATCGCCCCCACAGGTGGTAAGCTGGTGCTTAGATGACTCTGTGAAAATACACCTCTGTTCCAGCAAAATAACACAAACAGTATGACTTTTCTGTATTAGAAAAAAAGCTTTTGCACCACTTTGATTCATAGATGAGTCACTTCATGTCAGATATTTGATGGAAATTTACTGAAAACCTTCAAAAGAAAAAGCTACACACAAGAAAGGAAACAGTGAGGATAATATTTACAACAGGTACAATGTGGCTAAAAAGAACATTTAAGTCACAATAAGCATAAACGTTCTCTTTAAGATGCCTTTCCAACCTGTAATTACAACGTACTTATCCTAATTAAGACAGCAGCTTAAATTGCTCATTTTCTTTGCCTGTGTTAAGAAAATTGACAAACGGATCTCAGTTAAAAGCATGACAAACATTACAATAACATCATGCAATGGTACCACATTTCTTTAAAGCAAGAACTTCCAAATACTGAACACTGAAATGAGTATTATTGTCTCATTGCAGTTCACTGGTGAGGCGTGTGGACCAGAATGTCAGATGACTGAGCGTCATATATCAAATGGGTCATCCTGCAGCCATCCTCTAAACCGTCCATATAGGAGAATAACATGTTTCTGGTGTCATGTCATGACAAAGTACCTACATGCTTAAAACCCGCTGCGCTCACAGAGATAATGCAGCGTTAGGAATATTACTTTATTTGTTGCTTTAGAAAAGTGATGCGTTAATTCCACAGATTAATCTCTTTGTATTAACATCTTCATTTTGAGTTGAGCGCTTTCGTTCTATCATGATGCCGATACCTCATCCTGGTATGAGTATCGGTGCATTCCTAAGAGACGTGTTTTTGTGCTCTAACTTTTACTGAGTAAAAACATGCCAGTAACGTCCCTGACATACTCACCATGCCAAAGAGAAGAGCCAGTGTCTCATAGTCAATCCACTCCACTACAGTAACCAGACTAGGCCTCTGCAAGAAAGATCCATGATTTATAAACAATGCATTGATAGTAGAGCTTTTTAAAACAGTTTGCCTAATTTAGGAAATATCCCTCAAATATTTTATGTTCCACAAACCTGAACTGGAATAAGTAATATAGAAAAAAAATGACTATTTCTATTTTTATAGTATTTTTACAAGACTTTTTAAAAATATTTCCTACAAATAAAATGCAGCAAAGCAAATCTAAGCACTAAGAACTCAAATGTATGCTTACCTACTCATCCTCATCATCATACTTTTCATCGTGTTCTGGCGTATGGCATTAATAGTGAAGAACTAACAGTTTTCTCTCATAACCTTTTTTTGTTTGATTATTTCTTCATAATTTTTTAATTTACTTTATGTGACTACACAATAGCTGAGACTAAATGTCATTATAGCAGATGTTTGTCTGATGGTGCTGTTACCATATTTAAGAAATCCATTTCATCAGTATTTCCTACATCCTGTGTAAATATGAGAACGTCCATCTGAGCTCTACTCCCACACAGGTTGATGAATGTGTTGACACAGTAATGGCTTTAATGCGTACAACACGAGACAATATTGCTCTTCCAAAAGAAGATAACCTCTCAGAAGAAGCGAGCTCCTTGGTTTATTTCCCGGCTTTGAGCTTTCAAAGAGACATCAAAAGAACTTGGAAAGGAAATGGCGTTCATCAGGCCTAGAAGAGTCTCACTTAGTGTGGACAGAAAGTTTAATGGTATATCAGAAAGCCCTGCGTAAGGGCAGAACAGATTATTATTCATCATTGATAGAAGAGAACAAGAACAATCCCAGGTTTCTCTTCAGCACTGTAGCCAGACTGACTCAGAGCCATAGTGCCCTTGAGCCTTGTATTCCTTTAACTCTCAGCTGTGATGACTTCATGAGTTTCTATTTAAACAAATTAGTTTCTATTATATCCATGATATTGTTCCTTGTATTGATGATGTTTCATCTACAGCAGTTCCTGAGACGTTAATAGAACCAGATATTTGCTTAGACCGTTTCTGTCCAGTTCAGCTCCCAGAGTTAATCAAAATAATCGCTTCATCTACCCAATCCCAACTAGATTATTCAAGGAAGTATTTTCCTTATTTAATACATCAATACTGAGTTTGATCAATATATAACTTTTTAACAGGTTATGTACCTCAATCTTTTAAGACAGCAGTAATTAAACCTTTACTGAAAAAAACATCTCTTGATCCAGAAGTGATAGCTAATTATAGACCAATAACCAACCTCCCTTTTATTTCTAGTATTCTCAAAAGAATAGTTTCAGATCAGCTGTGGGCCCATCTGAACAGAAATAATCTGTTTAAAGAATTTCAGTGAGGATTTAGAGCTCATCATAGCACAGAAACAGCACTGGTGAAAGTTACTAATTATCTTTTCTTGGCCTCAGATAAAGGACTCCTGTCTGGTATTATCTTGTTAGATCTCAGTGCTGCATTTGACACCATTGATCGCAACATTCTGCTACAAAGAATGGAACATGCTATTGGTATTTAATTAGAAACCAAGGACAGATTCACAAGTAGGCTAAGACATAGCAACATTTCTTTGCATTAATTGCTAAACGCCTTTACAAAACAAAAGAATAGTTAACAGGTCGGTTCACTTCTAATTTATAAATACTACAAATCTCTGAGACTAATGTCAGTTTTCTCTAGTAGGTTTGCCACTGTATGCTGTATCATGTGCTAATAGTGAGCGCTAACAGTTAGCCTACCTGCTAGCATGCTAATATTAATGTTGTGTCCTCTTGGTATTATTCATATGTAATGAATGCTTAAACAATCACCTTACTGGCAATTCTTTAAAATTTAAAGAATTACAAAAAACAATATTATATGTTATTTATTTAAATGAACAGATATTCGTTTCTAAATATAGGCTAAATTTTCTGTGTTTAAAGCACATTTAGTTTCAATGGTTGTAAGAAATTATTCAGCTATAATCTAAACAAAATTAATAGCTGAAATATTTAACAGCCTAAAAGGTTTTTGTCCCTGCTTAAGAGGTTGTGCTTACAGTGTAAAATATGATTTTAAGTTTTGATTTACTTTAAAGAAACACAGATTCCCTGCATATTTTTATGACTAGCTGTTGGCATAAACAAAGAGTTGCTGGTGTGGTGTTGTCATTGATTGAGCAAGTAAGTAAACTTTACAGTAGCAGATACTTACATCACCAATAACAGCCAGAGCTGCTAAAGCTGCTAAGGATCCCAGCATGGCGGCCAGAGTGCGGTGGACAATCTGAAATTTGGTGGAAAACACAATAAGCTTTGTGGTTATGAAATACAGAGGACTCTATCTGTTCATATAAATAATAATCTCATCATTATATCATCATATAAATGAATATACAATCTAAATATCTTTTAAAAATATCTTTTTTTATATACTTGCATGTTTTCTGAAATGACCTTTGGTGAAATCCAGAGCTAAAATTATTCTGTAGTTATATTATCAATTATTATCATTCATTTTTTTCATTGCATTTCCACTGCCTTTGTTTCTTATGTTAGTTTTTTTATTAGTACAAATAGTAATGACACAACAACAACAATAACAGAATATTAGGAATAATAATTTTACTCTAAATTTAATTATTCATATGAATTACACTTTATTCATCCCAGAAGGACAATGTTGCATATTTGTAGCTGCATACATAGCTGCATCCCACCTGTCCTGCTACGTTAGGTCGTACATGATTTGTTGCTTTGCTTTAGGGAAAAAAACCAAAGATCCCAATGTTTTCCACGATCACAGCATCCATAACTAAAGTTAGGCAGGACACATCTGAGGACTCAGTTTTAAACCAGGAAGCTGTGCGCCCAACATCTAATCTATTGTAGTAAATCAAAGGACTGTTGGTTAAAATGTTAAAAATGGGTCTCATATCAAAGCTATTTTATGGTGAGCTACCACTTCACAAAATATGGATTTTTTTTTCCAATTACAATAAAATTGAGTACCAAATTCAGCCACAATGCATTGTTTCTCTGTCACATGACTACGGTGGCTGACATCACGATGATGCTGCCGTTGCTCCATGATGAGGTTTGATTTGATAATTTTGTTAGTTTAATGCAGGTTACAGCACAAGTTATGTATTATTATACCAATTATTTCATTAATTTATTATTTTTCACATGTTTACGACAGAAAATGACTGAATAGATGAATTGGTGCTTGGTAGTTTTTTTGGGACAAACCTCTAGGGCTTTTAACATTCGACGTAACATAATTATAGTTATTTTTTATATTAAAAGACAAATATTAAGACATCTTTTTATTCTAACATTTATGAAACTTGTATTAAGCAGATTAGATGAATGTGAATTTCATTATATTCTGACAAAAAACACAATGGTGAAATTAAACCCCCCCTGAAATTAAACTGAGTCTCATTATTCAAGATGAATAATAGATCATTTCAGACAATCTATAAACTGTTTAAATGCATCTAATTAAATAAATCTGATCAAATAAAGTATAAAAGAGAACAAAGATATCTCTTTTTCCTGCCTGGAATATTAATCTGGGAGATATTAATGTGTTGTTAGGAACGT
Organism: Kiunga ballochi; assembly: GCA_037177335.1. Lineage (NCBI taxonomy): Eukaryota > Metazoa > Chordata > Actinopteri > Atheriniformes > Pseudomugilidae > Kiunga > Kiunga ballochi. The sequence goes on along the minus strand of JBAMIG010000015.1, from coordinate 22,364,549 downwards.
CTGATGAAGTCAAAAGTCTTTAACAGCACTGGCACCAGCACCGAACCAGCACCAGTTTTGTTTTTTTGTTTTATTGTATATTTATTTTTGTTTTGTTTTTATTGGTGGAAAATGAGTGAAATAAATTAATCAGCAAGAGGCCTGTATGCATTAATCTACTAATCATACCTTGGTAATCTTTATGTGAGCTGTTCTAGAAACATTTAACAGGTGGAGCAACATAAAATAAGCCATGTGTGAGTGTGCAGCACAGCACATTTCTAATTCCAACATTTGACCTGGTTGAGTAGCGCTGTCTCCATTATCAGTCAGTATGGCAACTTACTGTCAAAGACATGTCGTCACACATAAGTTACCATTATATCATATTCCTATGTGTAAACAATCCCCTTCTCAGGCTGCTCTGCAGTGCACGTGTTGCACATTTCAAACTGAGCTGCAAGCTCATTCATCACCTGTGGAGGAGCATCACAGGCCATTTACCTCAAAGATGATGAGAACATAGACCCCAGCGAGGATGACTCCAGCGATGGCCACCTGTGTCTCCATGGTGGCGTAGAGAGATTGGTGGGTCATGGACAGTGGCACCACTTCGTTATTCTGCAGGAAGGCCTGAATTGTGATGGTGATGGGGTCTCTGTGCAGAAAACAAAACACCACAGCATGTCTCTGTTTTATAGAATAGAGTTTATTACATTCGTATGGAGCATTTTCATACTTCCACCATCTAAAGAGGTCAGCTGGTCATTAAAAATTGTGTGTTTTTTTTTATTTGGATAATTTTTTATTATATAAACCACCATAAATTATCTCTGTGCAAGAAAAGTTCCCCAGAAATTCATTTTGATTTGATTTAAAGGTAAACGGGCTCCGATATAATAAAAAATTGGCCAAATTAGCAGGTTTTTGCCACCAGGGGGCCTCGTTGATGTTTTAGACATAACTCCTGTTAAGTGCATCTGTGGTGGTTTACAAAAGGATTCATTCATCATAGTCAGAGTGGCAACTTTTATAAGATCCATGGCACCAGTACGAAAATGATTACGTAAAAATTATACGTAAGATTAAACATGTTTCTTTCCAGGTTGACAACTGCACCGCTGTTAGGTCTGTATACATATCATCACCAGCACAGGGTCAGTGTCACAGAGTGTCCCGAGTACCTGCTGAGCATTTCAAAGGTTTTTGTTGACACTATCTGGTCACTTCGCTCAGCATGCAGAGGAATGGTCCAGTTATGGGTGACCTGGTGACAAACAGCAGAACATGAGCACTTCAGCTTTCACAACCCTTCACTGTGTCTGATAGAGGCTGTGACCTGCTGAGTCCTCCGCCTGCTTTGGCCCGGCTGATTAGTCTGCTCCACCTGGATCAGGATGTAGTCCTGGGTGGTGAGTTCTACCAACCCTCCTTCAAACGGCCCGGCCACCTGCAGCTTTAGCAAAGCATTATCCCGAAAGTCTGTCACATTCATTGCTGTGATGGGTCATCAGGAAAAAAGGATGATTGGGACAATCATAACATTGTGGGGCTTCACATCTCTGTGCATCATGCCCATGCTATGGCAGTAGTCCAGAGCCTTTAAGATTTCATACATATAGAATCGTATGTCAAAATCTGACAGGGTCTGATACAATTGCTTGAAGTCTGTGTTGTTCACATGTTCAAAGACCAGCGCAGGGGTTCGGGACACAGGATCCTTGACGATATCTAACAGAGAAACTATATTTGGGCCACCCCTCAGATTCTCCAGGATCTTTATTTCTCTCTTGATTTTCTTTTTTCTTGACGGGCTTCAGTATTTTGACAACCACTTTTTCATTGTTTGTGATGTTTATGGCTTCAAACACTTCACTGTATTTGCCTCTTCCAAGTTTTTCTGACAAGCTGATAGTCATCTTGGTTCTCCCATTCAACAACATGGGACTCATAGTCCCAGTATTCTCGAGGTCTCTGTGTGTTTACATCAGGGTAAACTCGAGAGCGGCTGGGAACAGGGCCAGACATATTCTGCACAGGAGTTTCTTGAAATTTCCTGGGAGAAATCTCTATGAAATCAGTTATCCCACAATAACTCTTCACTAAGACTCTAAGACTCACTAATAACTCTTTCAAAGCCTTAAATATCTCCACTTTCTAACATGCGACTTATTGGCTTTGTATTTAACTTCATTGTCATAGTTGGTGACAAACAGGTTGTTTGTCTTCTGAACTCAGTCATCCTCCACAAAACCTTGCTGTTGGAGCAGGCCTTTTGGTTAAATCTGATATATCACATTTTATTACTGTAATTATGTGATGATCTAACTCACCTCATCCTTTCTTCTGAAGCAGGTAAAGAAATATGTCATGGTAATTGCTTAGGAAAGGATACAGAAGCTGTCTGTGGGAGAAACTGCCAGCATCCTCCAGGGGTTGTCTCGATCTGGATACATACTGAAGAGCAGCTGAAAAAAGGATCATTTATTGCATCTTTGTTAAGACTGGATCCAGGGATGGTTTATATGCATGTGAACACGACTCTGTTTTCAGAAATACAGATAAGGCTTATCCTGACATGCTCCCATAGAAACCAGAATAAAAGCAGCCAGTTTCCCAATCTGCTGGTTTAAAGCAGAAACAGTGAGACATCATCCTGACTTCAGTTGTTGTGATTATAATCATGTAGTTCTTTTTCAATAAGACCACCAGTGAATTTAACTAATGAGACCATAATGACTCGTAGGAAGCAGACAGTAAGAGCCACTTGGAGTCATCTTGTGTTTCATCATCCCGGTCCTCTGGTACCTCTGCCCTGCATGATTCACAGACAACTCACCTGAATGAAATGAATGGTTAACAAGCTGTAAAAAAGTAGATGAGGAAGTTCATAATCTGACTCAGGTAGAGTGGAACATCATGGACATTGTCCTTAAAGGTTCCTCATGCTTTGGCCAAGAAAACACTTTCTTTAGTGATGTTTACGTTTGTCTGTCATGGCTGCCTCACAGGTTTGTGTCTGCTAGAAGCACATCTGATGCAAAACCTTCACAAACTGCAGTATGAAGCTGAACGGAAAGGCCAATCAAACTAGAAATTAAATAGTTTCACCTTAATAATATTAATTCTGCTCTCTTTTTTGCTGTGGTTTAGTGAGCCTTGGAGGAGGAAGTTTTTAAAGACGTATTAGTCCCATCCCTTAAACTAAGCGCCTCCAAAATCCAGCCTTAAATGTCAGAAAAGAGAATATATTAGTTTTACTCTGAATACAGCAAATGGGCATACTCCTCAAAGTAATCAACAATTTTTCTGTTGTGAATGAAGTAAAATCACCCTGTTTCCAGCAAATACATTACATAAATGTTTTTTTTTGCTATGATACTGAAGCCACAACAAGCCACTTACAAAATCTTTGTAAGATAGTGAGTTTAGCGGTCGTGTTCTTGAGATGACAGAATTATCCAAGTTATTATTTTGACTTCACAGTTAAAGTAAAGACACATTTCCCTGTTAGAGTTCAGAAACCATTGCCAGGAAGCTTACATCCCCGCTTACTGTTAATGATGCTGAACAGTTGTAATTAAAGTAGCTGCTAAATGCTCATTTTTAAGCTCATATTGACCATCTCATCACTTTTACCACACTGGATATTTAGTGTAAGCAGTGACAGTATGTGTGCTTATAGCCACATAAGGAACAACCAAATTAAACTCTTCTAAAACGAGCTTTGTGATCGTAACATGATGGTAGGCCTACATGGTGGTGGCTTCACAGCACAAAGGTCGCTGGTTTAAGCCTCGGCTGAGGGGAGGTCAGAACAGTGACCTTTCTGTGTGGAGTTTGCAGGTTCTCTCCAGCTGTGTAAGATTGATATGTTCAGTTATGGGTTGGAGTTTATTTATTAAATGTGCTAAATCTATTCTTGCAGTGTGGAGTGCTTACACATCTGTTCATAAATTCATCTTTATAGCTGTTTATATTAGCATTTATAAATTAAAGTGATAGGTTTGAATCTGCTTTTGTGTTTCTCTTGCATTTACCTCAGTAAACTCCTTCAAGCTGCCGATTGGCCAGCTGTCACATGAGGGGGGAGAATGGGGAAGTGTGGGTTCAGTGTTAAGTGTGGAGAAGAGTTAAAGTGTAAATCTGTCTCCATCTTGTTGTTATTTCTTCTAAAGAGTGAACTCATCACCACTTAGCAAACCTTCACGTTACACATGCATAATAAGTTAACTGGTTATTCTAAATTATCTATAGGAATGAGTGTTTGCATGCAGGGATGTGGGTTTGCATGACCTGTGAGGTTTGTGTCATGTTTAATGTTTTGCTACGTTAAAGTTCACTTACACTGGAGAGGACAACAATAACAAACACAGCAGCGATTTTGGAGGCTCTGAGGCAGCATCTGATAAGACAAAAACAAGGAAAAATTCAAAAAGATGTGAAATTATAACCTAAAAAAAGATTTTAAAAACTATAATAATAATAAAAACTTTAGGTTGACTATTTATCTCTGTCTACTTTCTCTGCATTAGTCATGTTTTCTGCAGACTCGTAGAGGCATTAAAAGGAAACCAGTGATGCACATAAAGTACTACAGGTACAGATGTACAGGACTTCGGAAAGGGTCTCACTTGACACTGCTGGTGAGTCTGAAGCTGCGATTGAGGTTCTCCAGAGTGTCATACTTGTCAGTAGAGCTGGAGTGTGACAGGCTGGTGACCTCGCTGCCCAGCCGGTACCGTCTCTCTATGTCCAGGGAGCCGTTTAACCAGGACTCCTCCATCCCAACAAAGCTGGTATCATGTACGGTCATGTAGGTGATACTGTGAAAGAAACATCCTTTACATTTAATATCGGGCGTATGGAGCACAGTACAGAAAGAAACACGGTAGTATTAAAAATCTTAGCTCGATTTGCTGAGGCGTAAAATAAAACATAAATAAATAAACATGTGAGCTTCAGCTGCATTGTGGAGGAATAAATATATGAACTCATGGAAAGGTGATAGCTAAGTAGGTACCACATGTTTATTATACACAGATGATGAGAAGATGATGTGTGAGCTCCTTTATGGCTCCAACACTAACAAAACATTTTAACCTTGTTTCAAATACTATTATTATAAAAACTTAGTTATCTCATTTCCATATTTTAGTGATCCGTGGACACATAATAAAATATATTTTCTTCCAGACTATGCAAACATCATTAAGCTGAAATAAATAGGAGGTTTAGTCATTTTCCTAACGGAAGCTAGGAAGCTGTTAGAAACATTAAGTGTTTTTATTAAAAACAAATTGTTTAAAGACTTGCACACCTTTTAATTATATCTAAATCACAATTAACAAGACCTTCTTAGATGTGTATTGACTTCCTGTCCATCTTAAAGCGGTTTTAAGTGGCATTCGGTGTCTATGGAGGTGGAGGGAGCGTTTACCTTTCATCTTGGGAGAATCTCAGCAGCGGAGACCTCTCTGTTAGGTTGGCTGAATTCGTTTTTCCTCTGAGAAAGTTAACGGCGCTGAAGTTATTTCTGGAACAAACAAACCAAAATAATGTAAGACCTGATGTAAACCTACAAGAAAACATCAATCATTAAAATGGGTTTATTGTATTTAACAGGTTGTGACTCTGATCCTAGCTTTAAGATGAGTTTCAGTCATCGTGAACACATCTGTATCACACTTCCCATAATCACAACAATGGAAAAATATAATATATATTAATTAAAAATATAATATAGTAGCAGATGGAAACATTTCCAGGTCCCAAACTAATGATTTGGCCCTCCACCATTCCCCTGAAACCCCAAACACAATTCTTTTCCTCCAAAAATAGACGAATTTACCGATGCAGAGACCTTCAGACAGTCATGCAGGATTTCAAAATGTAAAAGGTCAGTCCGTGTACTTTCCTTACTCACATGGAGTTTTGCCCCTGTTGCCACAAATTCACACAAAGCACCGCGGATAAATGTGGGTGCAGTCATGAGAAGTATAAGCCTCAACATGAGGTTCATTTACTTGCATTAACAACATAAGAATGAAACTTAAAATATCCTTGTTGGTGTTGTTGGGTCAGTCTGGCCAGCATTGCTCAACACACTGCACACAGCTGGCTTCATTGTGTTACAAGATTGTTGAATGAAATCACATGTTAATATGCAATTCTCTTATACAACAACAAATAAGTTTACTCCTTGTCTACAAAGGTTTTCTTCACAACACTTATGCATCTTTTATGAGGACAATTTTCCTAAAAATGTCATCCTGATTATAAGTACACCACTAGATCTATTGTACAATGTTTGGTGTTTGGTGTCTCTACATTTAAGGTTAGGCTTAAAACATTCCTCTTTAATAAAGCTTATGATGTGGTCAGTGAGGAACAGGGTTA
>JBAMIG010000015.1:22322022-22332435 GCA_037177335.1 Kiunga ballochi | reverse complement strand
TACATAGTGTAAAGCGCTTTGAGTGGTCGCTAAGACTGGAAAAGCACTATATAAGTATGAGTCCATTTACCATTTACAAGAAACTACTCACATTCACTCATAGGGTGAGTTTACAGAGACCTGTCAACCCAACATGCAGGTCTTTAAAATGTGAGAGGGAGCTGGCGTACCCATACATGAGGAGACCACTCAGAGAGACCACCATCTGAATACAGGTATGAAGAAAACACATCTCACCTGTACAACGAAATCTCGGCCTCGGAAGTCTGCGATGGTGCGGGGCAGCCGCGTGCGACCCCAGACAAACCTTAGGAAAAGGGACCTCTCCGTGTTGGAGAAGGACTCCATCACTTCCCAGAACCACTGGATGAGCGGTGCCATGGGCTCCACGCCTTTGTAAGTGGCCACTGACTTCAGCAGGTGCAGCGGGATGTCCGGGCTTCCGCAGACCTGAGAAGACAGAAAAAAAATCCCCTTAAAATCTGCAGGAAACATTCAGAGGATGATGCACCAGCTAAAACCTGCTCCGTTACCATGGTTTCCAGCTCATAACCAGTAAAGAGCGACAGCAGAGGAACAGGAACCACTCGTGCCATTCCCTCACGCACCGCGGATACCTGCTCGTCAAACTCATGAAGTCTGCCACATGTGGAAAAACAAAGTGTCAGCACACACAGCATCATTTTATCCAGGCATTCAGGTTTGGGTTTAACCTGTAGTTAATGGCCAGGCGGACGTATTCGGCTCGGTTCTCCAGGGTGATGTGGGAGTATTTGGGGCTGAGCTGAATGTCCTGGCCGCTGGCGTTGGGCACAGTGAAGGGCAGAGTCATTGCCTCAAACTCCTCAGCTGTAGCTTCGTTGTCCCTGATGTACATCAGTCCGGGAATAAAATCCTTATCAACCTGGAGACAGCAGCAAACTCAATTAGCTACCTGTGTTTTACTGGTAGGCATTATTCTGCTTGTGTGTAAATGGGTGTGTGTATGTGAACACACTTTGGCCCGCGGCTCAAATCCCGTGAGCGCCACTCCACTCCATTCATTTCCCATCTAACCTTTCTGATAGCTTTGGGGCAAAACCACAGCACAAAAGCAGCTTTGAGAAGAGAAAGGCCCCCCCACCCCTTTCTGCTTTGCTCCCAAAGATGGTTTAGGAGCGTATGATCACAGCGTGAGGCAGGAGTGGACTCACGTCAACGTTTCCACACAACAACTCCGAGGAAAACCACTTTTATCTGTCTTCATATTAAGAAGAATAGAGATAATTCTGTATCAGTAGAGAGCGGGAATAGATGAGCTTAAGCTTTAATCTCAGTAGAAACATATAGGAATGTTCTCTTTTAGTAGCTTATAATGCTAATCATGTGAAGTGAAGGTCTTATGTTGTGTTTACTATGAACAAAGGCTTTCATTTTACCACACGTTTACTTAAATATCTTGTTTTAATTTGGAGTCCTTTTCGATTTTCGTTGGTGAAACAAATGCTGGATTGTTAGATTATATGTTTAATTAATCAATATGCAGCAACTGCATAATGCTACATATCAATATGGAGCAAAATATCTGGTAGAATTTATAACACAGAGAAAGCCTTGCACTAGCAAAGATGACCTAATAAAGTGGCTGTGGGATGAATGGAGTTAGTCTCCTATAAAAACCTGCTTCCATATGTTCCAGGATTGCTTTGATACAGGTAAAGTGTACAAACAGATCCCAGCAAACTGTTCTAATATAATCCATATAGCGCTTTGCCTCCATGTTTAATATGAAACGATATGTCAGCGGGGTTGTCTGGACAAGTTTCATAGAGGCAAGGTGCTGCAGCATCGTAGCACTGAGGTGCATCAGGGTTCGGTGGCTCGCCTTCATGATTCAGTTTAAACCCGAAACATTTCCCAGCTGCACCAAGGTGCAGGCTACATACCTCACTGAGGTCAGCAATGGTCAGGTTCATGCCTGCCAACTGTTTCCATACTGGCTCTGCCAGATTCAGGCTGAGAGGGCTTCCAGTTCGGATTGCAATTCCCAGGAGGACTCCTGCAGATGCATCAAGGCAAAGCAGATAAAATAAGAATCACATGAAATCATTTGTTAAAAATGTCCTAAACAGAAAAAAACTTTATTAATGCTTTATTAATACAGATTAAACCAAATTGGTTTATCAGGAGCAATCCAGATGAAATGGAGGCCTTTTAAAAATATATTTTAAAAAAATATATATAACAAATACAAAATATAAAAAATAGAAACATCCATTTTCCATTTTGTGTGTTTAGGATGAACCCTCCCTCCCCCCGTACAGGGAGAATAAGTGTACCTAGGAAGCGGAACATGCTCATGTGAAGAGGGGACTTGGCTGCAGGGTTAAGCAGGAAACAATCCCTGTTGGCGCCCGACTCGTCGCGGCCATTCGGGGTGACTATGAGCAGTGGCGTCAGGGCGTTCTGCAGCTCCTCACACATCTCTGCAATGGACTCGCTGTAGCCTCCGCCACAGTCGTCCACAGATTCACCTGAGGAAACAAAAAGGTACCTTTAAACCCACCTGCCATGGCAGCATGAAGGCCGATGGAAATATTTCATCAGAGTGGTCAGACATCCACGAACACATACCCACAAATTTAACCTTCCACACACGGTGAGGAAGAAGAAGGCTGTCGGGGCTGAATGAACTCATTTTGGCACACATCTGACCAAACACGGACTTTGTTCCATCTGGACCGGCCAGCCCTCCCTTACTACGCGAGCGCTTCACCTGCAGAGTAGGAAAAAGGGAACAATGAGTTTCTGGTCTGTGTTTAATCATTTCCTGTCAAAAAAGGAAGCAGAATGAGCACAGATGAGTGGATATAAAGGTTCTCTTTTCACCCCCATAGGAGACACCCAAAAACTCAGACAGGAAGGAGTGCACATCACACACACACCATTCAAAAATCCCCTTATGAAAGGCATCACATGAGGCAGTCTGGAGCATAACCAGACTGTGTGAGAGGGGAAGGGAAAAGCACAAAAACAGGACACTGTGGAAAAAAAGACGACTTTGGGAGCCGATTATACATGAGAATCCATTTAAAGGTGTTTCTGTCTGAAGCTTTTTGTACCTGAATTCTGTTCAGTTCCACCACAGGTCCGTGCTGTCTGTCCCTCACCATCGTAGCTTGAACCACCTTTCTGAAAGCTGCTTCCTGTTTGCATAGATAAATAAATACATTCATGTGTCTGAATCAAATCCTTCCATGTAAACCGTTTACTGTGGAGGGTTTTGCTCACTTTGCCCTGAGAGATGAGGATTCCTCTGAGTGTGTCAAAACCAACTGAAGGGCCGTGGCCCGTCTGACCCAGTCGACCCTCCAGGTCAAACATTGGTATGCAGGGGCAGAAGAGCTCAGAGAAGTGATGCAGCAGCAGCAGCCTGTTCCTCAGGGCCATGATGGGGATCTCCTGCAGATGGTTGTACTCCATGGGGACCTTTAAAAACAACATGCACACACGAGGAGGATTTGAAACCCGATGTCTGCTAATCTTCACTGCCATCTACTGGAAGTTATTTGAAAAGCTGGGGCGTAACCTGTGCAGGCAGCTTCCCAGCATTTGTGGGTTTACTGGTGGACCAGGCGAGAGTGTGAGCGGAGCCACAGGCCACCCTGTTGATTTTCTTGCCCTGCAAAGCAGCCACAAGCCGCGGCCTCTGGATGGCGTTCGTGGTCCCGTCTCCAAGCTGACCCTCATCGTTATCGCCCCATGTGTAGACTTCTCCTGAGCAACACACAACAGCAAAAGCTTTATTGTTAAGCTAAACACGGCTAAATAAACATATAGGAGAGCTTTATTAAGACCAGAATAATATCTTTAAGAAAACAAAGTTCTCCCTACCATCCTCTGTGCAGCAAACACAATGCAACGATCCTGTGGCGATGGCGATGACTTTTTTCCCTTGCAGGCCTTGTACCTGCCTGGGTCGCCGTACGTGATCGTCCGAGCCGTGGCCGAGCCTATGGTAGTCTCCTTTTCCCCTTTATAAGACAAACAGACGTAACTGAGCCGCTTTTGCTAAACACACCGACCACAAAAACTGCCATCTGTACCAAACTGTACCAGGTATAAACGGCTCCGGATTTAGTGAGAGCCACAGAAAACTGAGAGCCACACTCCACTTTGACCACTCCGAGGCCAGTAAGCGAGTCGATCTGGGGATGGAAAAACATTCAATGCAGTTAGAAATGGAAGCAGTTCATGGATTTGTTTATTTACTTACATGAAATAATTACTTCCAGTTGTGCTGAATCAGAGTAAGTGAATGCCAGATGTTTTCTGAATGTCTTAAAACTGCAATAATGAGGCTTCTTTAAACACAAACTCCAACAATCAGAGGTCCTGCAGGGTCCTGCAGGAGTCACCTATGCCTTTGAAAATGCATGCAGAATCAGGGGACACCGTTTGTCTTACCCTGACCTTATATTTGTTCAAACTTTTAGCAGCTATGAACAAACATCTGGGGCAAAAACGCTTCAACGCTGCTTCACTTCTGACCGAGCTGCATCACCACAGCAACAGATGCTGATCGGCTCACCAGCTCCAGAGCAGGATATGTTCTGGATAAGAGATCAGTGGGTATAAAAGCTCAACCTTCTGACCAATCAGATCTCATAAAAAGGGCAGGCCATTTGAGAGGAGAGCTTAGGAGAGAAAGTGTTTTTAGGGACAGATCCAACCTGTGGATCTGCACAGTACCAAAGGTACAGATGTCCAGCAGATGGGCTGAGATACATGCGGTGCTGTTGGAGCGTCTCTAGATAAATTGTGCTGCTTTTATCCAAAGAGATCCAGTAATTAAAGCCTCGTTACTGAATTATGGTTTTATATTTGTTCTTTACTTGCTCATAAGTCCTTCTAGCTCCAGTGATGTTGCTTCTGAAATGAAGTTTCTTTTTCACATGTAAGTACAGAACCACTGAGTTATGGAGCGCACACTGTTTACTGAACAACCCCAATCACCGAACATTAAGGCAAGAAGGGTTTTAATGACAAACGGAAACTAGTTTAGCAGTTCATTCATCGTTTTCTCCAACCAGCAACGCAGTGCTTTCAATTAAGAAAACTATTTCTACAAATAAAAATAGTCTTCACACCCCAAAGAACACACTTTATCATAATTTCCTTCACACACACACGATTGTGCACACATCCAAATAAATAAACAAATAAGAAAATAAATGAATGAATGAATGACCCATGATGACAGAAAAAGCTCATTTCTTGTGAAGCAAAAACAACAATATGAGCAAGTAAACAGTGAATCTGCCTAAGACTTCTTTTGCTTTGTCAACAAAAAGCCACAGATGCTTCTGATCAAACTCACAACAACAAAGAGAAACAAAACATTTCTATAATCTATTATTGACTTTTTTACTGCTGTGTAATCAGCTTTACCTTCATGGGGATTTTGCAGCCATCACTGCCTCCTCGGCCTAATTTGCCATAGTCCCCGTCTCCCCATGACCAGACCATGTCATCATCCGTTAAACACAGCGTCTGAGCGTCCCCGCTGCCACAGGCCACGTCGATGACCCTGTGACCCTGTAGTGCATCCACCTGGATAAACCGTGCAGACGGTTAACTACTTCACATGAAGGGCCCAACATTTGGAGACGTGTGAGAAAAACGTGCAAAGGGATCCCATTACCAGTTTGGGCTTAAGCTGGTCTTCACTGTCTCCATGACCCAGTCTTCCATAGCGACCCTTGCCCCAGGTGAAGAGCTCTCCGCTGGCAGTGATGCAGGCACTGTGTGCACCTCCTGCTGCAATATCCACCACTTCCACTCCCCTCAGAGACTCAATAACACGAGGACGGTCACAGGGGCTGAGGTACAAATAAATCCAAGTCACTATAAAAACTAACTTTTTCTCCTAAATTCATTCAACAACATAAACATTTGGTAGTTGATGCAGTTTAACCTTCTGTTCCCATGACCCAGTTTTCCATCCTCAGCCTCTCCCCAGGAGTAAACCTCTCCCTCGGAAGAGAGCGCCAGGCAGTGCTTTCCTCCAGAGTTCACAGCCACCTTCCTAATGAAGACGTGTTGGATGGACTCCAGTAAAGTTGGGGTGGACACAGACTCCGTGCCACCGATACCCAGCCTGCCCCCTGCTCCGTATCCTGTAGCATAGAGCTGAGTATGAAGACAGAAAACACATTAGCAGCCTGACAATGCAGAAGCTAAAAACATCCATTGTGTTGAGAGAAATAACAGAAACCTTTCCATCAGCGGTTACAGCAAACAGAGTCTGCTCTCCTCCGATAAGCTGAACTGGTCTCAGTGTGGCCAGAGCTTCAGTGGGTGTTGGTACTTTGACCTTTGCCCCCTCGATGCCCCCCAGCTGTCCTCTGTGGTTGTGGCCCCAGCCGTAAATGGTGCCGCTCCCTCCAGCGGAGAGGGTCCAATCGTCCGGGCGCCGGTTCATCCACTGCACCAGCTGCTCATCGTGCTCGCGCTTGAACAAGTCGTGGCTCTCGTGGAGTCCGTTCATGCTCTCATGGTCTGCCATGAGCTCGCGAATTTTCTTTGTAACCTTTGACAGGAAGATGAAAGGTCACAGACGGGTTTAGGGGCGAGACATGAAGGCACCGATGCTGTATCTCACCTCATCCAGGAAGGCTCGGGGCAGAGAGGTTCTCTTATCCAGAGCGATAGCCACTCTGGAGGCAGTGCAGTAGCGACGGAACCAGGCCCACTTGTGGGTCTCAGCACAGCAGGGTAACGTATCAAGCTCAAGGTCACAAGCGAGAGCGACTAAGACCTGGACCCAAGACTCAGAATCAGCCTCAGACATTGAATCATTTACAGATAAAAACAACATTTTAAAAAATACCTATTGTAGAACATTGAAATGAAATTACCAACAAATGCAAAACGTACTTTGAAAAATGGACTATGAAGCAGCTGCTTCCCTCCTCTGACGATGGGGTCCTCGTACTCGTACTGCCTCTGCAGAGCCTCGGGAAGCCCTTTCACAAGAGCAGCCAGAGCGCTCCCCGTGAAACTCTAAATATAAATAAAAAAAAGTAGCTCAATCAATCATATCCTTTTTCAATGAAACATGAGCTTCCAGTCACAAAAAGTAAACAGCTTTATAGATGACAGCATTTATAAAAGCATGATGAGCAGCCTTCCAGGAAAAACAGATAATGTACGGCATTCCCCAAGGCTCAATTTTAGGCCCAACTACTTTTAATCTCTATATGCTGCCTACGTTGTCAGGAGACATGGCATAAACTCCCACAGTTGTGCCGGTGATGCAGAGCTTTACATGACTGTGTCACGTGATGACGCCCACCGTATAGATCACCATTAGATGTTATGAAAACCTCCATCAGCTCAATCAGTACAAAACTGCAGTTTCAGTCCTGAAGCAGAGACAGGAACTAGTTGTAAACTCGCATCACTTTCCTTTAATCCCCCCTGAAGGGAAGAGTTATCTTTGATGATTAAATAAATTTAATTTTATACATTAAAAACGCAACTAGTACGGATTCTTTAATCTGAGAAACATTTCCAGACAGTTGCTCTCAGACAAATGCAGAGATACTGATCTATGCTTTAGAAATGATTACTGTAAAGCTCTTCTTTCTGCTCTTCCTAAGAAAACTATAAACCCTCTGCAGCTCTTACAGAACTCAGCTGCTCCTCTGCTGATGAAGATCAGAACGAGAGCTCAGATTACACCAGGAAAATCCCAGCATCAGCTTCCTGTGTGCTTCTGAGTTGGTGATACGCCGATAAGTTCTTAAAACCTTTTTAGTGCTTACGGTCCCCGTCTGTGGGACGACCTAACGGAGGACCTGAGCACTGCTGGGAATGTGGATATTTTTCAAAGGGACAGCTTGAAACTTACTTTATAGTAAAACTGAATGTTTTTGGGACCATAATTGTTTTTTAACTTATAGTTTTAGGAAAGTTTATTATTTTACTATATTTATTTTATCTAATGTTTTCTTTTCCTTTTAAAGTTTTATTGGTCTTTTATAGTATCTTAATTTTGTGTTTGACATTTTATTTTCTTAATATTTATCTAATCTTTACAGCTTTTATTTTTCCAGCCATCTATAGTTTTATTATTACATATTGTTTTACTCTACTTTTGCTTTTAATGTAAAGCACTTGGTAAATCTCTTTTTGTATGAAAGGTGTTTTATAAATAAAATGTATTGGTTGATTGAGTGAAGTAGTAGATGGTGAATGAAGCCAGGAAATCACAGAAATATCAGAACCTTTTAGACTGAAAAGTTAAGCTCCTTGGTATCATGATAATATTACACAATACTTACAATAGAGCGAGCCTCGCCTTCAGTGTCCCCCAGCAGCCTGTTAATGTTGATGGACTGACCGTACTCTGTGGTCAGAAGCTTTCGTAGCCTCTGCAGAGCCCACATCCTGTGTCCAGCAGCTAGAAATAGCATAAATATGTCAGGGAGATTGATCTTATTCAGATACGTTTATATAAAAGATTTGAAAAGTTCTCTCCGTTTCAGGCTTTTCATGGACAATGTTTAAAAAAAAGGGAAATTGTGTAAAGTTTTAGTAAAAATGTATGGCTATATATGCGGAGTCATTTTAACCATGGCCAGAAAGTGAGAAAAATACCTAAACTGTAGAGCAATGAGACAAGAAGCAACTGCAAGAAGCTAAAAAGGATGGAGAATTTAAACTACTCCTCCTCAAGTCAACTGTTCTGCCTAAAATAACCTAAAAGATGCTTTTTATGCAGTTTGGTGCTTGTTACCAGTGGCAGCATTACATCAGCTCTAATTGTCACAGAAGTGTCTGTTTATATGGTTTTAATAGCTTTAAAAGTCAATGTCAGCCTTTTGTTACAGTAAATTCCAGCTTAAAAAAACCTTCCCACAGGCTTTATGTTCGCCTGTGAAAGCGACAGAAACTACAGTTTGTGTTTTATGGACAGCAGAGAATTGTGTTCAACAAGCAGAAAAATACACAGGTGGCTTGTTGAAGTGTTTTCGGAAGTGTAGGTGTTTTGAAAGGGTAAAGCTTTTTGCATTTTCATTTAAATGCAATACAGAATTTTATTGTTAGATGGGAGAAATTCCTACACACTGTCCCTTTAAGATCAATGATGCACCATATTGGTTATCAGCTCATACCCAGTGCGCTAAGCTGGGCACAGGCAGCCAGAGAAGCAGCCAGACGTGGCACAATGCTCCTATTGGAGGCAAAGTTGAGCCTGAAATCCAAGAGGCACGTGACCAAGTCCATGGATGGGCAGGACAAGATACAGCGATCGGACAACAAGTCTTTTGGACCTGAAGAGAAAACAGGAGAAATAAAACACTCTGCATAACAAAGCTTTGCGGTAACAACCTATTAAGCTCCAGTGAGTCATTTATGTTCTGCATCACTGCTCACCAGCTGCAGGCATGATGGGGTAGACCGTGAAGCGCCAGCCCCAACCATTAACAGAACCATCACTAGTAAACTTCCATTTGAGTTCATCTCCCGGGATCCTCAATTCACTGGACCAGTCGGACCACTCCCGACCTGAGCAGACATCATGCATTTAGGATAGTGGGGGGTTTTTTCTACAGAGAGACAGCATTTTATGACTTTGAGCTTTAGCATATGCCTCTCATCACCTGATCTGACAGAGACGATCCTGTTGGCTCCATCCATGATTGTTAGCGGATCGTGGCGCCTTTCAGTAGAACTCTGTCGATCAAACTCTATCCTCAGACCCTCAGCACCTAATCAACAAAGTAGATGTTTATACACCAGATCTATTGCGTCTGAATTTCTCCCTGATGTGAGCCCTCTGTGTTTACCTGGGATCTTTACGGTGCCACTTGTAGAAGTGTCGTCTGTGTACGGATGACTACTCTCTACAACTACTGGCTGAGAGGACAGCCGACCGCTCTGCGAGTCGGTGGCAACGTCTTCCAGTTCAGTGACACACAGCTCCAGCAGCATGTCAGCAACCTGCAGCCACAGGAGCACAGAGAGGATGAGTGTGAACAAACTGCAGGCTTACAAACGCACATCACCAGTCGGATTGGACTTCATTTTCTCTCTGATTTTGGTCCATATTGATGAGGGATGTACATGCCTAGTCAATCAGACAATTAGTCAAAATGGCAGTAATGGTAAGGGAATCAGTGCAGATACTAAACTAGATGAGTGTTTGTCCATTCCTGGTCCTCAGGGAACACTGCATGTTTTGGTTCCTTCCAACCTTTAGCACACCTGATTCAGGTTCAGTAAACTGCTCATTAAGTCTCCTTGTTATGGCCCCAGCCTTCGGCCTCCAAGATCCAGACCTTTCAGTGGCCGTTTCTCAATTCAGAGACTGCATACTTCTAAGTACGCAGACTACGTAGTCCGCAAAGTGTCCTTCGCAGTCTG
>JBAMIG010000015.1:22305094-22321922 GCA_037177335.1 Kiunga ballochi | reverse complement strand
GTTAACTTTTACGTCTTATAGCCATTTTGTTTGTGTTGTGACCCCTTTTACCCCTAGAAAACACGAGGGTCGTAACACTTCTGCAACTCTGCAAATGAGCCAGTCGCTTGAGTCGTGTGGTAAAATACAGTTCTGTCTAAAACATGCAGGGCAGCGTTTCCTGAGCATTATGTAAAATAAAGCTAGTTTATCACTGAAAAGTCATGAAAATGTTCTTTAGGAGCAAACAGGCCAGAGTTGCCTCCATGTGACTGACTGGTTTTAACAAGCAGCTGGCAGACAAGATAAAGTGGCTCTAAAGTGCATTTAATGTATGTATGAAGGATTACAGAGCTACCTGTGGATAAGCTGTGCCCATGCCAGAGAGGACAGCAGACAACACCTCCTTTCCCTTTTCTCCAGAGCGACAGGACACTGCCAGCTTCAGCAGGTCCACCATTATTCGGGTATCATCCGGCACGAGCAGACTTGTGAACTCATCTAGATACTGAGGCTCCGGACCGACCACTTTGCTCTGACTCTCAGAGTCCTGTGAAATACATCAAACAAAGGAAGATAGATCAGAAGATGTCTGGGGAATCAAAGATCATCATCAGACACACACACTCCATCCATCATTAGACCAACTTCTTTTGTCTTTGTCATGGTCTCTGCTATGATGCTGGCCGCCCCGGGGTCATCTGTGACGGGGATGAAAGGACGTGAAGACGCTCCACAGGCGGAGGGAGTCACAGCTGATGAGGGGGTGATGGCATCTTCTGATGATGGGACCTGTTTACATATAAAACCCACATTATTCACTACCCAGTTCCACACCCATCATCCCTCTAAAACCAAGAGCTGCATTATTATATTAAAGCTTTTTTCTGGTTTATTTGACACAGACTCCGTTAGCAATTCAGAGCTAGTAAAAGTAATTTATTAAATTTAAGGGTACTATAAAACAAACTATTAAACTAAAAACTGAGGAGCAAAACCGCCTGCTTGCTAACATCTATGTGTACTGGATGAAAGGATTTCCCTCTTTTTCCCCTTTAAACCAACCTCAGTTATCAATAAGGGGCAAAATGAACTAATGAATGAGGACGAGCAAAAATTCAGATACGTAGTTAAAGCTCAAAGACCGCTCAACATGCAGCGTTCCTGACCTCCCCCTTTCTGTCCTGCCAGGGATTCGGGCTGACCACTTCTTCAGTTTCAGGTGGAACGGGAGGACACTCTTCATCGCTGACACAGGATGATGATGATGATGAGTCCAAAGGGGGAATGGGAGAGCTGGAGGGACACTCTGCAGGCAGAATCATGCTGGCCGGCATCAAAGCCCCAACCACTGCGTCTCTGTGGCAACAAAAAATAACACTGAAGCAGCAACTACAACAGAAAATGGTCATATTTAGAAGGCTTTCATCATTTCACCTGACTCTCCCAGCTAAAGGAAGTCAAATAACAGAGGACAATGAGACCCTGCAGACAGCCTACCTTGCATACATGATTTGGAGGGCTGACAGTACATGAGACAGAGCCTGCTGTTTGGCCAGGTTGCCGTCCAGACTGAGGAGGATTTTGGCCAGAGAAGGTCGATTTGGCTTCACGTTGCTCTGCCCGCTCATCTTGTTGCTGGCTGATGAAGAGTCACTGTCTGATTGGACACCTGCAGAGAGCATCACCAGAATCATGAGAGACACAAACCGTGATGTGAATCATCAAAACTGTTCCTGCATCTGGTTTTGGGCCTGCAGGCTTCAGCTACTACCTCCTGCTGGGAAGAAAAAAAAAAAGTCTTTTTTTTCCAGTGGTTTTTCTCTTTAGCTCAACTTCAACCACAGGAAACAGACGTGAAAAGAAATAATTACCATGGAATAAATGTAACCATAGCAACATGACATAATACCAGTGAGGTGGTATAAAAACTTTAAGTTAGGACTAATTTAGAATGACTTCCTCGTGGAAATGAGATTTCCAGCAGCTTATAAATAAAGACTCCTCAATACAAAAGAAACGATAATACAATAACTAGAATAAGATATGACTACTATGAAAAATATATAGAGAGAAACTATATATGACTTATGATTAACATACAAATGATTGCATTGTCGTAGTTACTGCATTCTGGGTGAGTTATTGAACATTACCAGTACATAACTACCAGTCCTCTATCTTCTCCTCTCCCTGAGTGTGCAGGGGGTGTCTGGTAGCGTCCATAATATCTTGCAGTTTGTCCAGTGTCCTTATCTTTGCCACCGTCACCAGAGTGTCCACAGCAGAGAAGAGGACACTGGTAACCAAAGACTGGTAAAACATCCAAAGTAGTTTGCTGCAGATGTTGAAAGATGGCAGTCTCCTGAGGAAGTACAGCCTGCTTTGTGCCTTCTCATACAGGTGGCTGGTATGAGTCCAGTCCAGTTTATTATTCAGCCACAGCCTAAGGTATTGTAAGAGTCTACAGCAGGGATCTCCAAATCCGGTCCTCGAGGGCCAGCATCCTGCAGGTATTGAAAGTTTCCCTACTGAAACACACCTGATTCATATCAAATTAATCTCCACAGTTTGTTGTCACAAATATCACATGTCTCTTAACAACCCATTCATTTGAATCAGGTGTGTTGCTGCAGGGAAGTATGGAATACTTTCAGGACACCGGCCCTCGAGGACCGGATCTGGAGATCCCTGCTCTACAGTATCCACCTGCACTCCTTCCAGCAGGACTGGTCGTCGTCTTGACCTCCCAAAGTCGATAAGCAGCTTTTTTGTCTTAGAAATATTGAGCTGGAGGTGATTAGTGTGGCATCATGCACCAGTCTCTGACACTCTTCCTATCTATCATGCCTGATGCATCCAATAATAACTGTCATCAGCGTACTTCTTTATGCGACACAGCTCAGAGTTGTAGACTGATGTTTGTAGATTGGTTAACTTCACTGTGTTCGTGTCAGACTTCATATCTGACTGGTTGATCTCAGGCTTTATGCTGTTGTTCTACAACTGAACATCATTTTGTAACCTGACTAGATTTTCCACAACACTTTGCTGTTTAACTTCCTGTCCAAGCTGGACAATGTAGTAGCATTAACATCAAACAAGGGGAAACAAGAAACCTTTTGGTTAAAAAGCATCTAATGACTAAATAGAGGAAAAGGTGCATCTTTTTTTTCTTCCTTTAAGCCAACTTGACCAGCATCATGTTGCCGCTTGTTAGCTGAAAAAGTGTGAATTAAAAAAGAAGATTACCCAAATATGATGCCCCAAGGGAGTCTCTGGCTGTCTGGAACAGGACAGGCTCATGAACTGAAGGTGTTGTCACATCTACAGTGGTCCAGGCCACGCTGTGGGAGGAGCCGCATGCCACACGCGTGATCTTCTGACCCTCTAGCCCCTGAACCAGCGTCGGTTTCCTGTTAACTGTAGTGGTCCCATTTCCCTGCTGTCCATGATCATTGTCCCCCCACGCATACACCTGAGGAACACAACAATGATAGTGTTTGCCAGCATGGCTTTTTATAAACAATACGGTTCTGAGGAGGTGGAAGCAAACCTGTCCTGTGTCTGTGACTGCCAGACAGTGTAGCGCCCCAACAGCAACATGGATAATCTTTTTCCCTCTCAGTCCTTCCACCATCTGAGGCTTGCGCACATGAACATCGGTGCCGTGGCCCAATCGGAAATAGTCGCCTTTACCCCTGTTTGGAAACTCAAAATTACTGGAAAGCCCGAGAGCTGAAGACCGATCACTTAATATGCATCTTTTCTGAGTCCTACCAGGTCCACACCACTCCAGATTTAGTCAGAGCCAGAGAAAACTGTGCTCCACACTCAATTTGGCACACGCCCTGCCCATTAAGCCTCTCTATGTTCTGGGGAATGTTGCAGCCCTCACTGCCTCCACGACCAAGCTTTCCAAAATCTCCATCACCCCAGGAGAACACCAAACCTGAGCAAAAAGGAAGCCAACAGTAGCTAAAGTTGAAAAGGTCGAAAGAAAACATGCTACCAGAAAATCCATTCAAAGGTTGTTTGTGTGGCGTGCGTTTATTAATGGTAATAAAACTCAAAAAGAAGAAAAATAAACATCTATCCATCATCAAAACACTGATCTTATATGATTGTTGGATCATAAAGTCCACAGGTTACGAATACCTTCGTCAGTAAGGGCCAGAGTTTGTGCATCCCTGCTACCACAGGCTACCTGCACCACACGGTGTCCCAGCAGCACTTTCACCTAAACGGATCAACCAGACAATAAAATCATAGGATGCATGACATGCTCACACACTGCGGTGAAATAAGGTTCGTGCAGGAAAGAGTGGAGGCAACAGGGTGGAACTATTTCTCTCTTTAGAGCAGCTGCACATACCAGTTTGGGCCTCAGTTGTGTGGTGTTGTCTCCATGTCCGAGGCGGCCATATTCACCGAGCCCCCAGCTGTACAGCTCCCCACTGGAAGTGATGGCGGCGCTGTGAGAGCTGCCACAGGCGATGTCCCGGATCCGCTTGGTCTTTAACGCCTCAATCAGCCGGGGTTTATCACAGTTCCTGGAGAAAACAGATCATGTTTATTAGGAGTTATTTACTGAATAAGAAACAGCTCAACAATCATTTAATATTTAAAGATTAAGGTTTTTTTTTGTATCAGTCATTTTAATATTCAGACACCAATATTTAAATATGTCCATTTATCTAAGGGAGAGGTTGAATTTGGAAATAATTTGACATTATTCCATCTTTAACTTCTCTACTAAACACACACTCCAGTCCTAACAGAATCCACAATAAAGCAATGAAGTTATGAACAACCTCTAATGTGTGAAAAGTCTCAGATGAGAAAGAGAATTACATTCTACTGAAGTGTCCCAGTTTGCCATCGTCTCCCTCGCCCCAGGAGAACACCTTCCCGTCCACAGTTAGGGCCATGGCGTGGCGGCCACCAGAGTGGACAGCCACCTTCTTCACCACGTAGTTACTGAGAGCAGTGATCTGACGGGGGATTGGGATGGTCCCACTGGAGAGGCCCAGACCCAACCTGCCGTTGGTGGCCTCTCCACATGCATAAATCTTCCCCTCCACAGTTACTGCAGAAAGAGCAAAGATTCAGGAGGTGTAAACTGGATGTGTTATACTAACAGATATTAGTTTTTACTTAGAAAAGTCTTTTCAGACTCACCTGCAAAGAGGCTTTTGGAGCCACCAGCTACTTGCACCACATTGAGAGCAGATAAAGTTTCAGAGAACGAAGGGACTTTAATCTGTGAAGAGATTATAGAAAAACGACTTTTCCATTATTACCTCAGCTTAGCTATTTATTATGTATAACTCACTGCACACACAGAAAATAGTCCCAGTCTTTCAGATGAGATAAGCTCAAAATGTCATTTTTCATCTAATATAGTTTTAAAACTCTCCAAATATTTATATTTTAAAATCAATTATTGTGCTTTAATATCCCAACAGTAAATAATCTACTCCCAACATTTCAACTGTAAATAACTAACTTTGAACATATTCATTAATGCATAAGTAATAATGTGTGTAAATGATTTTTCTCATAATGTTTTAAGCTTCAGAGGACAGAATGGGATGAATGGACCCAAACCTGTTCAATGACACCATTGTTAGATGATTAAACTGCACCTTAGAGCCTTTAAGTCCTCCCAGCTGGTCTTTATCATTCAGACCCCAGACGAACACTTTGGTCCTGATGGTGGCAGCTGACTCCAGCCCTGATGACTTCTTCCGTGCAAGGCTGAAATGTCAATAATAAAGTTGCACAATGATACCAAAGACATGACTTCGTTTCTTTATGTGCTTTTCTATTAAATTATTCTATTATTCTAATCAATTCCAGACTGAAATACAGCCAGAAATATTAAAAACAACCCATTTTTTCTGTTCCAGGATAAAGAGTCTGCACACGGCATGGTCTCACCTTCCAGCTGCAGTTTTTTCATCATCCTCTTCTTCATTGTCAGATGCCAGGAAAGGGACAGTGGCCAGGTCTTCGTCCTCTGCTCGGATGCGTCCCACAATGGCAAGCCCGTGAATCTTGCAGTCTATCCCTGAGCTGCGGCACTGCTTGATCGCAATCTCGATGTATCTGTGGAACTGAGGCAGAAACATTGTTCATCACCTCACCACTCATTGATGAAGAAGTAAGTAACAAGTTAAGGCTCACCAACCTCAGTACAATCACTGAAGAGGAGGACGGTGGTGTCTGTGGGATTTATGTTGATCGTCTTGAGCTCAATTAAGTTGTTCAGAGAGTTTCCACCTGTTAAACAATATAAAAAGTTCATGCTGTGTGCATTGAGATGAAAGAAAGGCTAATAATGCACAACTGACAGTATACTTAAATTAATTTAGCTTTATTTCTTTTAAACTTACCAGACACCACCACAAGTGAAGGCATGTAGCTGCTGTCAGCTGGGTCTACAATCATCTTCAATCTGTGCACAAGAACATCTGGAAAAAGCTCAAGACGAATCCAGTGCTGCAGAGAAAAACAACAAACAAACCGCTTTAAAAAAGGTAAGTGTGCCACCTGACTGTAAATAAAACACACCAAAATGATAAGGTAACTCCGCCTCCTACCTTTCCCTGTGAGCCAGAGGACTGCCAGCACTGCTCGCTGCAGTCAATGAGGCGAGAAGCCTGGTTAACAGACGACGACACATTGAGGCTCTTCACAGCACGAGACCAGTCGTCGATCAGCATGCCGCGCTGGCTGTTATGATGCTTCTTTAACTGCTTTCCCGAACGCCCGCAAAAAGCCGGAGACTGGCCTGGAGGAGGAAGAGGAGCACAGCCAGTTGCCATACTTGCTCACGCTTGTACAAAAAGCTGTTCTGGTGAACGCGTGACGCACCAGGCTCGTTGATTCTGCCAAACGAATGTCTGCTGTTGTGTTTACGGGTCTTGAAACAGCTTTCACAGAAGTCAAAGTCGTCACAGTTTTTGCATTTGAATCTGGGCCCGTTGATGGGAAACATCTGGCAGCCGTCACACCTGAAGACGGCGCAGAGGTTTTGGTTGAGTCCAACGAAAACCACTGCAGATGGGAATGCTTGGCACATACGTACCTCACTCCTGGATGAACGCTGGGCACCAGTTCCATCTCGGACAACAAACCAGTCCAGTGAGACTGCTGAGGGAAGTCAACGATCACATCCTTTCCATTGGCGCTGAAAGCTAAACGCAGAACTGTGTACAGCAGGATGAGGATTTTAGATATTGGGAGAGCTTATTCAGAATATCGAGCTTACCTTTTACCACCCCGACACTCCTGTGAGTGACAGAGCCCCATTTGTATTTTGGTGTGGTGACAGCTGGCTTTACCCGCACTTTGTCACCAATCTTTATATGAGAAGGAGAACTCTGTGGTGGGAATCCTGGAAAGCAGACAGAAAAATATGAAGCTTATTCACATCCTTTTAATACCAGCTTCATATCACCCAAACATCACAAACACCTACCGAGTAGCTCGATGTGTATGTAGCGAACCCAGTATGTTCCTCCTTTCTGCTGCCAGTCACACTGCACATTTAGGTCATGAAGTCCATCTCTGTCCAACTTGATCACTTTCCCAACGTCTCCGTCATAAACTTCCTCATACGTCCTGCAGCATTTCACCATCATTCCCACCTGTACAGAAGTCAATCCAGTCTGATTTAAACTTTGTCAGGTTCAAAAGTAAAAGATAAATACAAACAATAACTGAAAGAAAAGTATAAATTACATCAATAATCCATACAAGAGTTTTCTTCACTGTATCCAAAAGATCAGATGTATCGTACACGGCTCCGCTGGAGCTATTGCTAAAACCAGAATATTTTTTGTGTGCGTTTATCTTTAAATGTAAAACCACATATTTCTAATAGCAGCTTATTAAGATGGGCACTGCATCCTGCACAAACAGCTGATTGGCACAAAGTCCATCAGTAGGATCCAAAGTGCATTATTTAATGCTACCTGCAGTTTATTACGTTTAGCTTAACTGCAGCTACACAAGAGGGCAGTATACAGAGATGTGACCTCTGTGTTATAAGGGCACATGCTAAATTTACATGCCAGCATATTTGCATGAGGATACATTTTACATTACCGTCTTCCTCCTCACATAAGATCATTCTTGATGCGACTAAAATATTTAATTCATCTACAGCGCTTAATGGATTCGCCCCTGAGATTTACAGAGTGGAGTGCTGTAATCCTGTTTTCTTTTATCTATACCATCATAACAGATATTCACAGATGTGTTCAGATATAATGTGAACAGGTGAAGAGTTACTGCCGGCTGATGAATTAAGGAGATCCATTCCTCAGCCTAAAACAGATGGTAAATAAGCATCTCTCCAAACGCACCGCCAGATTTAAAGACATTAGGTCTTAGTATGAGTGTTCCTTTTATAAGGTAAAGAAAAAAAGGTATCCTATTTATTACCAGTGTTCAGAAGGATATTTTAGCATCTGATTTGCATTGTCTAGTGTGTGTTCCAGACATAAAGAGCTCAGTATAGATATAGAGGAACTCCTTCCAGTTGTAATTTTGCAACCAGCTTGTCATGAATGACATGTTTAAAAGCTTTGGAGCCAAAAACAGAGAAAAATAGAGTAATTCTGGCCTCTGTACTTACTCGCTTCCTCTTTTAGAGCATAAGTACACATCTGTGCCGTGTTGTCTATCTAAAAGAATATTTTCCAGTCCATAAATAATACACAGATAACACCAATGACCCAATAATTCACCTCCTTCACGTCATATTGCTAAATCTGCAAAGCAGTGGTTCTTAATCTTAACCTGGAAATACTTTTATTTGAAAGTAGCTGTAGCGTGTTTATGTGCACAGTGTCATTCATAGGAGTGAGTGTCTTGACCTCCGCTGTAACCCTGACTCACCAAAGCCCTAGGATTCAATCAAACCCAGGTTAAGAATCACTGCCCTGAAGGCTGCTGCTGTTACCTGAATGTTCTCTCTCACATACACAGCATAATCATCGTTGCTTTGGAAATCTGATCTCTTCTTGAACGTCTGGCTTTCAGTCACCACTGCGCCTGGAGGCTAATGGAACAGACAGAAACGACATAAATAAAACTTATTAAGAAATTGTGGATTTGACCAGATGAGGGACAAGTGTCTCAGACGGATTAGTAAAAGGTGAAAGAAATGCACCACAGAGAACGTCGGCTCCGCCTCTTCCAGTTCTTCCAGCACCTCCTCATCTGAATACTCATCGGAGACGGTGTCAGCGTCTGATAGCTCAGTGACATGAATGTCTGGATGGTCAAGCAGCCAGCTCACCAGAGCCTCTACACCTGGTGTATGGTTACATGACATATAAGCAATGACAAATCAAACATTTTAAAATATACTCAACACGTTTCTGTATTAAAGATAATACCTGGGACGCCTGAGGCGCTGCCTGTAGTGCCAGATAAGGACTTCAAGGCAAACTCAATGTTTTTCCGTGGGAAGCCCATTTCCATAAGCTGGAGAACTATGGGTAACGGAGGCACGGGAGACGTCTTCTGCTTCTTCTGTTTAGGTGGTTTTACATGCTGAATGGTGACTGGCGTGGTGGCCTCGCTGGAGCTGCTCTCCTCAAACAGCGGAGAGGATGGGTGGGCAGATTCTACAGCCAGGTACTGACATACCGCCAGAGCCGCCGCCTGCACGTAAAATAAGACGATTAAAGCAAAAACACTGATGAGTGCAGTAGTTAGGTAACAATAGCTACATCTATTCGTGTACCTCCATCTCCTGCCTGTCAAAAATAGCTTTGATTGGAGAGGGCTGAGTGGCAGCAGAGAGCAGCTGCTGCAGGAGGATTAATGGAGGCAATGGACCTTCTGGAGACAAATCTCCAACATCGGGAGATGACGCCACTGGATCTTCTGCAAAAGCAGAGACAGAGAAATTTATAGCAATCTGTGTTTGTACAGAAGACGGATGATCTAAACTCTGATAAGCAACCTGCCGTACCAAGCCCAGAGTGTGTAATGCATAAAAGCAGATGAATAAGATGCAGCTACGGTAAATAAGTGTCACTGCAGCTGCTACTCCCTTTCAACAACAATAATAACAACAACAATAATAATAACAACAAAATATATCAGAAAGACCCTGACATCTTACCACCGGGGTTGGGTCCTATGTCAACGACTGCAGGCTGGGAGAGGATTTGCCTAAGCTTGTCCTGATAGGAGAGCAGAGCACGTCCTGCCTTCAGAATATAAAGCCGGAGCTGCTGGCATCGCAGCAAATGAATGTCCACCTGGTCAGCTAAAGACATGACATGTTTGGTTAGACCCAGTGGACCACATGTTTGTCTCAGTTTAAACCAAACAATTCTGCAAACTCTTAAAAGTATTTATCATGTCTGGGTATTAAAATGGGGGAAAAGCATCCGTGCTGCTTTGTACACCTGTTAGTCCTCGGCTGAGAGACTTCTTCATGTGTTGTTTCTCCAGTTTGCTTCCAGCCAAGCTGACCAGCTGCGCCCAAACTGCCAACATGGATTCAGTGAAGGGGAGGTTCTGCACACTGAAGGACACTGCAGACAGCTGAGGAAACACAAATAAACTCAGTCTGATCTTAAAACAGAGATAGTTTACAGAGTATGAACAAATGAGAATATAAACACTCCAGTACCGGTTTGAGATGGCTGAGTAAGCAAACCCTACAGGTTCTCATTTCATGAAACTGGACAGTGATGCGTCCTTTAGGGGTGATGCGTGTGACCGTTCCCTCTCCATACTCTTCATGAATGACCTGCCCGCCTAGTCTGAGTCGCCCATCGATCCCACCGATTACTGCCAGCACCGCCATCAGACTTCCCACTCTGGGACCCTCTGAATCTGTGAAATACTCCTCCAAGAAACACTGAAGAGAAAAGAGGATCCACTTTGTTAGTGCTGATTGTTTTCCATTAAAGACAGAATAAAAGCATTATTATGATGCAGTATGTCTCACAGTTTCAGACTGGCAGCCCGCCATCACATCTCCAATAGAGCTCAGCTGTGTGTTAATGTAGTCGTTTATCAAGCTGTTCCACTGGCCAAGAGAGTGCAGAGTACGCAAGACAGAAACAATCTCCTCTGCCAAAGTACTACTGTGAGTAGCTGTAAGAGACGCCTGTGGTCGAGACTTCCTCCTTCGCAGCGAACCTTCTGTGGACACAATCAGCCGTTTAATTAGACACAGCGCATGCAAATTACCAGCTCTTCCATTTAAGGTCTAGCCTGTGCCAGTACCTCTGAGAAGTGGCAGATCTGATGAGCAGGTGCTCAGCAGGCTTCCCAAGAAGTTAAACAACTTCTCCACCAAGAACTTCATGTCCTGAGAGCGCTCCGTCTTGTCCCATGAAGGAAGGACCGCTTGAAGGAGACGCAGCGCCAAGATCTGGGAACAAAAGAAGACATCCTGACCCACTGGGACACAGGCTGCCCATTGACCAATTCAATCCTTCTGTTTATTCTTTTTTTAACAATATGTTTAAACACAAGATTTATATTTAATCTTTGAAAACCATTCAAAAACATACTGATGTACTTTCCTTTACAAACCAGGCAGATGCATTGGAGGTGAACGCTGCACGTTGTGTAGATCTACCTGTCTCTGCAGAGTAATGGCATTGAAGGACTGGTGTCCCTCTACTATTCGGATGAGCAGGCCAATCCAAGCAGAGGTGCTGAGGGTGCTGCACATCTGCGGCCTCAGAGCAATGCTGCGAATGAAGCCCAGGGTACACCAGCTCCTGTGCTGCTCCCGAGACACCAGCCTGTGGGAATGACAGCCTATGCAAACAAAATCCAGATAACATGATAGTCAATGACATGTCCTGCAAACACACCGTATGTCTTCTATCAACGTGGTCAGTTACCAGACTTATCGTTTGCTCCGCTCTCTACGAGCATCCTCAGGAGCCCGCACAGAGTGCGCGTAGCATCCGTTTGCAGAACTTCTGCATAGATCCCAGCTGACAGAGAGAGTGTCTTCAGTAGGTTCACTGTGCTGGTTAGCATCATGGCTGTTGGGTGGCTGCTCTTCTCCACCAGCTCACCTTCTATTAAAACAGCAAAAGGAATCAGGAAATCTTTCATTCTCTCATTTTCCTCGTTGCTGTGATGATACCGAGTGAGACCGGACCGCAAACAGACCTGTATCATCCTCTGTGTCAGAGTCTTCAGTGGTTGGTTGGGCAGCTGGAGGAGGATCTGCAAGTTTAAGGTCGTATTTGCCCTCTTTGCCCATTCGGTAGGAATTAGTGCTGTTTGTGTCCCACTGTACTCTGATCCATCCATCCTCACCCAGCTCTCCAATAACCCTTCCCAGACCTGGTGCTGGACCATCCTGGAGGATATATGATGTTAAATAGTTACATCAGGCTTTCATTTATTAAGAACAATCCATTAAAACCCAAATAGGACTGATCCAAATACCTGATCTCCCCATTTCCAGTCCACTCCCCTCATGACCCTGGTGCCAATCTTCATCATGGCCGCCAGTTCTGGACCTGAGGCAGGCATGGGAGCAGGAGATGCCTCCTTCCTGGATTCCTCCAATACTGTGGCGGAGCCTCCATGAGCACATAAACGGAGGTCCTCCTCACTACTGTCTGTACTGGGCCCTAAATCATTACAACACAAAGCAGTCATCACCACATCCACAGATTCCCTCCTGCATGTTTGGAAGTCAGCAACTCACCTATGAGTCTGAGAATACTCTGAGATAGGGCCAAAATCCCTGAATTTAGTAAGAGACTGAGGCTGTTAGAGCCATGTTTCAGGGACAGCATGTGTATCATGGCCAGAAGGAAGCGGGCCTGTGGAATGGTGCCAATGCTTGGTCCTGCTGGGTTCTCATTGGTGATGGTCTGCAAGGGAACAGGCTGCACTCCTGGTTCAAAGAGAAACAAGCAGCATGGTCAATGAAAAATTAAAAGTGTTGAAATCCATCTCCACCTTTAAAATCTAAGACTCGTATGTTAACTGAGGTCCAAGATGACGAAGAAATAAAAGTTAATCTAGGAAAGAAATGAGTGTATTGTGTGTCTAAATGTATGTTATATGTATGTATATTTGGTATGTATGATAGTCTTGTGATCTTCTCTGCACCTAGTTGGGCTTGTTCAGTCAGTCACTATACTCATGGACCCCCTACTAAAAGCTTGTGAAAAGCTTCCAAGGGGTTCAGATTCACACATGGACAATAGCTTGACCGTGTATCAAATGCTGGAAAACGTGTAAATATGAGTGTGTGAATAAAGAATAAAGAATGGTCATCCATGTTCTAAAAACCCGTTTCGCTCTGATGAACTGGTAAAAATGTTCACAGCTTTTACCTAGCTCTTTGAACCGGGAGCTGGCCTCAAGCAGGATGTTGCGAACATTCTGGATGGCCCAAGAATACAACTTCCCAAACGTCACCTCCAAAAGCATACGATTGAAGGGAGGGATCAGATCCACGTCTTTCAGGCAGTCTGATAAAGGCTCTCTGAGGAGAAGAGTTTTACACAAACTTCTAATTAACCCATTTTCCCAAAATATGCACCAACGTCTTTGTAGCACAACTGATACTGAAGACCTACCCGATGTTGCTCCCCTCTGGTATGACCCTTTGCCATCCACAGAGCATTGCATATTGCACAGATGGTAGCAGGAAGCTTTTAGAGGCCAACTTCAGCATCGTGTCAATGCCTTCCAGCCTCACTTCAGCCCTTTCCAGCTTTGATGAAGCAGCAATGTAAACATGTTTAATCATTTGCTTTGAAGCAAATACCTATTTATGCATCTATGTGATAAAAAAGCTAAACATGTAAGCAGTTTGGAAGAAAATGCTATATCATATCCTAACTGCACCATCTCACCTGCTTCAGAAGACACTTCCTCATCTTTTCCACATCTAGCGGCTCCTCTTTTAGAGCAAACTCCACTATGGTGGCCATGAGACTGGACTGTGAGAAGGCACCCTGAACACTGTGCTTCAGCCACCGGTACCTCTGGACGTTGGCAACAGTGTTCAAAAGTGGCTGCAACTTGTCCTGCTGCAGGATGAGAAGGGAAATATGAGAAGGAATCAATGTGGGAAATTAAAACAGGGAGTTTGGCTCACATTATTGTGCTTTTATCATGCTTAATAACTGTTTTGATGCGGTTGACAACTGTTATGCATTTTGTGAGCGTATATTACCTTGGTTGTTTTGCCAGTAGGTGATTTCCTGTCCACAGGAGTGGGGCTGATGTGAACATTATGCTCTCCTTCATTGGTCCCCTCGTTCTCCAGCTTTGGCTCTTCTAGGTCAGCAGATTCGGACTTTTTAGGCACTAAAACAAGGAAAATTTTCATTTAGTTGAGAATAAAAATAACCCTTCACCCTGTGGCGGGGTTCAGAGGATCCCACCTCTTTTTTTCCTTCTGTCCCGAATGAGCTTCTGGGTAATCCTCCTCCATCGTGGCTGAGAGCTCAGCAGTTTCATTTTGGAGACGATCGACAGGTCGTTGCTCACAGCCGGGCGCAACTCATTAAACAGAAAACGCAGACGCTCGATGACGGGGGCACACACTTCTTTATAAGAGCGGCCTTGTTCCTGATGGGTCTAGGGTGCAACAAAAAATTAAGTTATTTTTCATTAAGGATCTGCATTTTCCCCCTGTTTGAATTGCGTCGCAGCATTTTAGTTGACATGTCGGAATTGAAAATCCCACCTTGATTAAAGAACACTTTGCCTGGTAAACCATACGGCACACGTCAATCACAGATTTAGGGAGGGACCTCTGTTTTCCCTGGTCCACACCCAAGGCACATTGACTGACAAGTGAGAGAGCAATGTGACCTGTGATGGGTCAAAAAAAAAAAAGTTAAACTGCAGAAATCAGACATGTATTTGGCTTGCTTGTATTATTCAAAATAATTAAAGATAAAAATTATTATTACAAAAGAAGGAATCAATAAATAACTCCAGTTGCTAGGTTACCGAGGTCTTGATGTTTGAGGAGGCAGCAGAGGAGCAGACGGCCAACTTCCTCCACAGGGTGTTCAGGAGGGAAGGTGATGGGTGTGATAAGATGGTACTGCTTACAGCAACGCTCGATTTGGCATAAAAAGTCCTAAAGAAAAGCAACAGGAAACCATAAAAGGGTTAGTTTCTATTGCACATCCACTGGACACGGCTTCTTCAGCCGACTGGCTCATGATGGTACCTTCACAGTGTGGTCCTGAGTGTTGTTGTCAGCTATGGCCTGCAGGAAAGGCTGTGCATGATCACTGAGGGTTATTCTGCGGGAGTAAAGTTTGGCTTTATCTGGGGTGCTTGTACCCAGAGAGCTGCAGTGGTCTTCATCCTTCTCTTCATTGTAGTTGTAGTGGATCTGACTGGTTTGAAGGCCACCAGAGAATATGGATGACTGGAGCCATTCTGTTCAGACAGACAGTAGTTAAAAGTAATATTCCAATCCAAAGTGCACAGAAGAATATAACGCATGACTTTTAAACTCACTGGCACATTCGATCTCCATGGGGGACAATGGGGTGCTCTTAGCCAGATAGGACGCATGAAGACCAAGCAGCAGCCCCAAGTTCCTCTCAGTGTCAATAAGTGGGGAAGACAGACTGCTGAGGTCTGGAGTGGTGACTGTCTCTTGATTTGGCTGTAAATGTTAAACATCACAGGATCATATCATGAAAATACCTAGAAAGGAAGCGGTTTGAATAAAAAATGTTTAACTGTTTTTTACCTCCATATATTGGCCCACACAGAAAGCCTGCATAGATTCCCGGGTGTCCTCAAATTGTAAAGCCGTTTCCAAAGCAACCACAGGGTCCTCTCCTGCAAACTGAGCTGTAGGAGACATGTTGTTTCAGCGCTTAAAACACTTTCCTACAGGTAGCCTTTCCCCATTTTTTATTTATTTTTTTTTTGCTACCATTTACTTACTATGATCACAAAATATAGATTTTGTTTGCTTTATTTAACCAGAGAAACTCTTTTTCATAGACCTGGTAACTTGTTTATCATCAGCTGCTCCTAACTGGACATTATTGTCAATTTAAGCTCTTTGATTGGTTGAAAGTTTAACAGAAAATGTTTATTCATGATTTTTAGGCCAAATATTTGCACTTTTAGGTCTCTTAACAACATAGTGGTGATGATGACATAGTTAATGTGACAATATTATAATTTATCACTCATTTTGGATTTACCATCTAATCTCTGAATGAACAAGAAATATCCATGAACCTTTGTAGATCACATCCCCATCTACCCCACAGAGCTACACCCTACCTTTCCCTAAGGAAATGGTTTATAAGTGATGGTGCTCAGTGGTGAGGTAAAAACGTACCCAGGATGCTGTTTCCTGTTAGTGACTGAGACTGGGCCTGAAAGTCTTTGATGTCATAGACCTTCCCATCAATTACTGTCCAGAAGCCGCCATCTTTGTTGTGGTTCTCCAGGTCAGCCTTGCGTATCAGTGAAACTTCCTCATTGTTTTTAGAGCTTTGGCCTGTGAAGAAGCACCCTGCCACCACAGTACAAAGGACCGTTAGCTTCAGGACAACTACATATTTACAAAATAAATTATCTTTATAAAGGAGCAAAAAATCATGTCTTTCAGTCTTTTTTCAATCCTGAGCTTGAACACATTTAATGTGTTCCTTCATGGACACTACAATAACATTACATTTTGCACCAGCAGTACTGAAAAGTGTGGAGTTTGCATATTCTCTCCGTGTTAGCGTGGGTTCTCCACATGTTAGCAGGGGTTCTCTCCATGTTAGCGTGGGTTCTCTCCATGTTAGCGTGGGTTCTCTCCATGTTAGCGTGGGTTCTCTCCATG
>JBAMIG010000015.1:22261068-22271071 GCA_037177335.1 Kiunga ballochi | reverse complement strand
TAAGAGTAGCACCCCCCTAATCTCATTGTATGCTGTGGTTTACAATGACAATAAAGGCTTTCTGATTCTGATTCTGATATACTCACCAGGCTTTTGACGACCTTGAGCAGTTCCTCCATCACCACGGCGATGCCCTGGTAGCCCAGCAGCCTGCACATGACTTTAATGTGTGGAGGGCCCACAAAGTTCCTGTAGGAGCTAAATATGCTGCTGTATGCCAGGTTCAAAGTCTGCATGCAGAGGGAGATGGGAGAAAGCAGGAGGGGTTGGTATCTGTACAAATACAGGAGGGCTTCAACAGGATGCTGCAAAAACATAAATAAGCCACTGGGCATCCTTAGACATGAACTAGTGTCATTTATTTTATGTATTGCTGCACTTACATTGAATTTCATTTACTGCATGAATCATTTTATGTTATCCTGAAGGATTATTGGACTTATTTGGTTCTGTGTCATTTTACTGTGAAGACTGAAAGCCTCATTTTCATGATGTTCTTTAGAGCAGCTGTGTTCTCAAGGGCCTTTCCCGCAACTTTTAGTTGCAACCTTTCCATCCCACCTGAATCAAATGGCTAACTTTCCTAATACACAGGTCTTCAGCTCTGCAGAGGCCTAATCCTGAGCCTTACATTGGATTCAGCTGTGCTGCAGGAGGAATGCATAGAAAAGATGCAGGATAGTGGATCTTAAAAGCTCCACTTAAAGGCAACACTTTGTTCAATTACTATCAGTTTAATCTCACTGCTTGATGCAAGTCTGTAGTGTATTTTAGGTCATAAGCTATGATGATAGCAACTATCCATTCTAACTATCCACAGAGGAGACTAAGCAGCCAGACAGCATCTGGTATAAGCCTTAGCTAAGGCAGTAAATCCATACTAACATCTTCTCACCTGCAGAGCTCTGATCACACTTCTGAACTATCATTTATAATACTGGAACTTTTGACTTCTCCATTAAACTTTGTTCATATTTTCCACTCGCATCCAGACTCTTCAGGTTTTGACTTTTACATGTTTTTCCTCCACACTGGACATCAGGCTCTGATGTGCCATGATGGTGAAGTGAATCATGTCCGTCATGATAAATGCCACGTTTTATTCTAAATCATTTCTGATGCATCTGATTTGTGAGACATCTCATGTGTCTCCTCAGAATAAAGGGTAAAAGCCACAGATGCAACCAGACTGAATACACGTGCACTATTAAACAAAATCAGCTTTACAGAAACAAATATCAGTGCAACAATACAACCCTCCTCTGGGGGGCCACTAATAGCTACAGCGTGATAACAGCCTGCTGTGTAATAAATTCTTGGACAGATGGATAGATTGACTGAACAGCATCTCCTCTCCTCCCCCCACAAGCCATCCTGACTACATATTTTGGACAAAACAATAACAACCAGCACATTATGAGACTTCTAGGTGGAAAATGGAGATGCCAGCGCTCTCCCCCTGCTGGCAGAGCGCTGTAGCTGCTGCTCTAATCCACTACTGCTCAGATAAAGACGCTGATCTCTGCTTCCATCCTGCACAGCAGCACTCAGCAGGGACGGTGAAGCAGATGACCGAATAACAGCGGCGCAGAATAATCCGGAGCAAACCGTTCTCTGCAGATCGGTACGGTCAAACTGCTCCGGCATCATCCCGGTAAGTCCCAAACATTCAGTTTATGCTTTGAACAAAACAACACTGATAACTTTTAATCAGGATACAAACATGTTCTGTTTTTGCATCAAGTGTTAAAACATGCAGCAAGCAGGAATAACAATGCTAGGGAAGGCTGTTTTTGTTGGATAACTAGTGGTTGAAACAACTAAAGCATCCTTATTTAACAAGGTTTTATTCTAAAATTACATTTTTTTTATTTTAAAGCTTAAAAACACGGAAACAAAAACCTGTGGGTGTGTACATTTTAGCATCATCATGTCTGTACCTCATAAAGCAAACACACCACCAGCAGCAGGGCTAAAACCATTCTCAGATGCTTAGGGCTGACTGATCATCACCTGTCTTATAAAAAGGTGACTCGCAGCACAGATGAGCCTCTTCAGAACCATCCGGCAATATGTAATCTGCTCAACATCTGCACACATCATCCTCTGAGTTCTTCCAGGATAATCCTTCGTACAATGCTCATTATACTCTGATAATGTCTCTCTGCACGACGTCATGCTGACGTTTCATATTAGTTAGGTTTAATATTAGCAATAGGTTTGTTAAAGACTCCATCTCGTCTCTTTCAGCTCATGTTCAAACTGTGAGAATATCGGGTCTTCGATAAAGGAAGAGAATATTCTGCTGTGATGATGGGGGTTGCCGTCTACAACGTCTCCTCCACCTCAGCGAAGGTGAGCTGGCCGCCATCCCCCACCTGCCTCGACACCTTCTACAGCGTCATGTACGACCCCAACTGGAACAGCCTGCTCATGGGCTACAAGCGCAAAAGTTTCAAGCACGAGGAGCGAATTCCTGTCAGCCAGACCAGCACCCACCTGGCTAACCTCCTTCCCCAGACCGCGTACTTCTTGTGTGTGACGTGTCAGGCTGCCAATCCGGTGAGGGAGCAGTGCCAAGTGTTCAGCACTCTGAGCGACAGCAGCGAGGGCCACGACCGGGCCGGCTGGGAACTCGCTGTGGGCGTCTGGCTGACCTGCTGCCTCTTGCTCATGGTCATCGCCGGCATCCTGCTGTGGGGGTGTCTCCACAACACATGTCCAATCGCCGGGCGAGGAGTGGACGGCTGCCCGGTTGTGAGGAAATCCACCCACCAGGACATGTCCGGCTCTGGGCGTCTCTTCACGCCCCGAAGCAGCAGCGAGGACAGCATCAAGCGTGGCACCATCATACAGGCGTCGCTCATGTCGGCACAGCCCACCAGCCACATTATCACCCAAGACCACGTAATTACCCCCGACCATGAGAGCTGAGGATGCTCACTAAGCTGGCTGACAGCGAGATCGGCATCAATCAACTGGATTAAGGTCATGGCAGTATTGTTTTTCCCCAGGAAAAGATGTCACTGAGCATTTAACCCCATTTGTGTTTACAAGAAGATTTAAAACTGCATTACTGCTTCACATAAACCCGTATTTATATAAGCTCTTCCATCACATGTGATTATTCTCTTAGAAATAAGAAGCTCATGAAGGACTTTTTAACCTCCGTGTTCTTGTGATGAACTAGATATTTTTCATAGAGGGATTTTTCTTCCTGCTAATTTTGCACAATATTTCCACAATAAAGCTGCATTCTGTTCCACACCTCATCAACATGGTGAGCATTTATTACCAACATCCATCAGAAGCACACTTCACTCGTGGAATCAAAGCGAACGACGGCGGGATGAAGATGTACTGACCTTTGACCCGTACAGATAGTGAGGTTGGGCGTTGGGAGGCTTATCTCGCTGGAACTCCTGAGAGAAAGGCAGGATTGTGCGCACAAACCTGATCCCACAGAAGGAGATTATTCAAGCACATCATTGCATACATGAACATTGGGACACACACACACACACAAACACACACACAAAAGGAAATGTTAGAAGCTAAAAACGTCCTTTACACACTTGTGTGTTTATATAACTTGATTTACTTTTAGCAATATGTGTTGTGCTTATATGAGAAACAATAACAGCTGTTCTGCTCAGTGATGTGCACGTAGCTAAACAATACATCTAATAGAGTGATTTCATCTCCATTATAGGATCACCTTGACTCAGGGTTTCCTGTCTCTGCAAATTCATCTGATTTTTTCTACAGTTTTAACTAAATCTTTATAAAGAATTATCTTTACAAGATTACAATAGATCTGTTCACAACGCAACAAGTTGAACTTTAATTAAAGCAATGCAAAAAGGGCAATTTCACTGCTTTATTATTATTATTATTAATATTATTATAAAATAAATATAATTTAATAATATCGAATTATATTATTATTAATATTATTATTATTATTATGATTATTTTTAAATAAATATAATTTAATAATATTGAATTGTATTATTATTGTTATTATATAAAATATAATATAATAATAAAAATATATAATAAATCATTATTTATACATTTACTGAATTTAAAAAATACCCATCTGACTCTTTAAAGCTGGGTTGTATTATTCTACACATTAACTCAGTTTGTTGGTTTGTGAAACCTTTATTTGATTTGGTAATGTACATGAAAGCTTTGCTTCTGCTGAGCATACCACTCATTCTGAACTGTCCATGATCCTCACCGTGTTTTAGTGACATTCAACATTGTCTTGTGTTGAAAGGAGCCCAGACTCGCGTACCTGTTGGTCGAGCCGTTGTAGCAGTAATTGGGCAGGAAGTCATAGTTGAGCTCCCAGAAAACGTGCAGCGTAATCCTGCCGTATGGGGCTGAAACGTTGTGGTTGGCCTCGCGGAACATGGCGCTGAAGCTGTCCAGAGTCAGGAACTTACCGAGGAGTTTGTGCGTCAGGCGGTTGATATCCAGCAGACCCTCCAGCTCCTTCACGCCGGTAAAACAGAGGACAGAAGCCTTGCAATCACACACCTTTGAACTATCATGCATGATGATAAACTGATGTGACATACCACTATGGAGGTGAGGTCCTCGCTCTCGAACCGGTTGATGGCCAGCTCGAGAGATTTGTGAAGAGCTGCTGAAACCCTCTGAGTGATGAGTCTGTTCAGGTCAATGGAGCGGCCCAGGAGCTAACACACACAATCCGTTAGTGAAGGAGGGAACATAGGAGGGATGACAGTCCCTGAACTACCGGCGCAGAACGTACCTGCACATGTCGCTGCTTCAGCAGAGTCTCGTATCGGTTGGAGGTTGGCCAGGGGATGTTGGCCCCTTGGTTCTTACAATCCGCTCTCAGACGTTTATCAAGCAGAAGACTAAAGACAACAGAGGATTTTAAAATACGCTTTCTTGATTCAGCTTCTTTTTCTACTTGTAACAAATACCTGAGAAGTCTAAAGCAAACTTTGAGTTATTGCAGAAAAGACACATTTAGGTGGTTTAGGCCACATGTGACCAGGATTCTTCTTTTACAGCTCATTACAAAGTTGCAGGTTCAGCATTAGCAGGAGGTCTTGTGCAGCAGTAAGTCAGATTTTAGCTCATTTAAAAAAAACAAATGTTTTTGTTTAAGTGGAAAAATAAGCCACAAAATTGCTTAATTTGTCTTCAAATAATTAAAATGTCTTTTTTAGCTGATTCTTTTACACTTAACCACAAATATCTTTGTGATATACGAGTCGCAGTGAAGCAAAGAGATCTTTTTATTTAACACAAAATCCTAAATAAATCATAAACAGCAGCGATTAGAAGCCTAAAAGCCTGGCGATCGATACAAAGTCATTAAAACAGTAGAAATAAACCCACTAAGAAGCCCAGTATCAACAGTTTACATTAACATCATATAAATATCAGGCAGACGTGTCACTGCAATTAACAGAAATCATTTTAAGTAAAACAAAAGCTACATTTCTGACACCAGACTCCAGATAAATAGTTTGAATACATTAATATGAGTCTGACAGACATTACAAACGAATGAGCTGAACAGATGCTCCATGCAGCACAGACAGGTGTCAGTTTGACAGGTCCAGGTGAAAAAGAGGCACCTACCTTCCAGCTAGTATCTTATAGTAGGCAAATATCTGATCAGCCAGCTTGTAGACAAACTGATCGAAGCACAAGTTGACCTGAAATAACCCAACATAAGTTTCAGGTCAACAGGATGAAGGAAGTCTGGTTTTATATTAGCTGCATCTCAATAAGCCATGGTGAAACAGCAGGAGTAACACGGATGAACATGCAGAAATGAATGAAGAAAACAGATTTATACAGTTTATTCATCACTAACAGCAAAAAACAGCTTTGTATCAAACTAAACAATGCATTTACAACGCAGTACCTCTGCCTCTATTTCATCGTAGAGAAACTGCTTCTTAAATTTGGTCAGAGCGTAGTGTGCACTGTCATTGTACAAATCCAGGGGATAGAGTACGTACCTGCAAGACATGAAGAAAAACATGTTTTATCTGCATTCATCTGGATTAGAAGCTCCCTAAAAGCATTAAAACACCCACAGAAACTGAAGCAGTAAAGAAGGCTGTTTTAGTGCTCAGAGCGTAGTAGGATTAGAAAATGTGCAGGAAGTAATAACAACACTTCCATCTTTGCAAACTTCAGGAAAACATGTTAATGATGTCGGTCAGATATGTAAACTACATGTTAAACTGTGTGTGTTACAGATCTGAGGGAGCATCAGGGCACACACTACTCTACACTGGATCTGAATGAATAACTACTTTCAAATGTATTCAACTCTGTAGAATAAAATGCCAGCTGGAGTTATTAAATATGCAAATGAATGAACTCATTTTTTCTTTTGGCAAACATTGGAAGAATTACAGCAACTCATGATTGATGCCAGTTGATGTGCTTAATGGCTTATGCAAAGCTGCCTTGTATCAACATAATCCTGCAGCGAGCATTTAAAACAGACACCAAAACATGAAGAACACATGTCTAAGTTGCAGCATACCTCTGGCAAGTCATGACACATTTACAGCTTACATTCTGACTGAAAACCAGCAGGTTTCACTGCAGACGGTTTGCTTTGTGTGTAACCTTTCTATTAGACATGTTGGGGGAATATTTACTCCATCATGGAAGATTCCTTCGTCTCCAGGATGTGGTCAGTGAGGATCCAGGGCATGGACATCTCAATGGGAAACTGGATCCTGCGACCCATCGTGAGCTCCAGGAAGAACTCTCTGAACCAAAGCTGGGACAGATCACAGCACTGCTGCAGGGTTTCTGAATGGAAGAGGATTCAGGTGTGTTTTAGTAGCGAGAAGCTTCCAAAGGGGTGCAGCGAGCCACGGCATTGCACCGGGGACTGGTCTTACCACTAAAATTCAGCAGATGTGTGTAAAAGAAGGACTCGCGGTGAAACTTTTCAATGTCCAGGATGGTGGGACCCTCAAGGCTGCTGCGCAGCGTCTTCTTTGAGCCACTTTTGTCCGCGACGAGAGACTCCAGCATGGTCCTCACCATGTAGAGCTGGAAACAGAACAGATGTCTTAACCAGAAAGTTCTTGAATCGTAATAATATCTAGCTAATCTAAACTATCTAATGTTATTATCTAACATAAACCTCCCATTTTATTAAAAAGAACATGATGGATTGGGTTCCAGTCTTACTTCAGGCAGGTTAATACAAAAGGTGTGTTTAGTGAAGCTTTACAAACACACACCTGCAATACAGATTAGTTCCTCTAAGCTGATAAATTTGTTTATGCAACAAGACGGATCAAACAATACGTCTGACATGGATCAATCAACATCCACGTCAAACCCACTGATGTGTGAGGTCAGTGATATTGATCATGTTACAAAGAACGACTGCAGATAAAAACACTGAAACCTGATACATGTACACAAACCAGCCTCCACTAAATACCATGCTCCTCAGATGCACTTCCAGGTTAATAATGTTATTAAAATAGGATTAATAAAGGAACTTTCATTACCAAATTAACTTTTAAAAGATTTTAAACCCTTTGCTGGTAAATATTTGTGGAAAATAATCATGTGGTGACATCATCGTTCCCCTGTAATGCTTCCTGACATGCATCTCAGACACAAACCACTGCAATGATTCACAAATTAATCAGGCTTGCAGAGTCAGAGCTGAAGGTTTCTTTCAGGGTAAAGACTGGATCTATCAGCGGCGGCTGCAGTGCGACACCTGTGTGCTGGAGGGTCCCACGGCCCGACGGGGAACCTTGATATCGAAGC
Organism: Kiunga ballochi; assembly: GCA_037177335.1. Lineage (NCBI taxonomy): Eukaryota > Metazoa > Chordata > Actinopteri > Atheriniformes > Pseudomugilidae > Kiunga > Kiunga ballochi. The sequence continues at coordinate 22,263,259 of JBAMIG010000015.1, read as the reverse complement.
CCCCCTTTGGATCCTTCTCTCCACGCAGGGCGGGATCGTTGTGAGGCTCTCGGCCAGTCTCCCAGTCGCACACAGTCTTCCTGATGGCCTGCAGCACGCTGCAGTGAGAGAAAAGTGTCACATGCTCTGTGTGAAAGCCTCAGGTTTGGTGCTGTTGGACAGTAATATAGTTTCCTGAAGACCGAGCTGAAATCTGCACCTCTGGATGACGTTCTTCTTCTTCTTGATGGCCTGCCGCAGCGGGTCTCGCAGAGTAACTTGAGCAAAGTCCTGCAGCGCCGAGTAGATGGTGTGACGGATGGCATGATTGAACACGCTCTCCATGCGCCCCATCAGCACCTGCAGTCCCTTTATCATTGCAATCACCTGCAAAGAATACATCAACTCAACTGGGGGCCAACTGGGAACTCAAAAGCCTCTTTTTAATGAGAGACCTCCCAACCGACCTCTACGAGCGCAAACTTCTCTTCGCTGGTGTAGTTGTAACGAGTGGCCCTCTCATATTCTTCAGCGTTGTCCGGGCACTCTTTGTTGGAGTATTTGTCCGTTGGGTGCACCAGTTTCCAGGAATACTGTGGAAAAGCAAGAAGTCATCAATGTTTGTGTAGTTAAATTAATGTCAGCACAAATTATTAACGCCATAAAATTCCCTCTGTGTACAATTTGTGCTTCCTCACCACTTCCATAACATGAGCGCTCCACTGGGAGAGCAGCTGCATGCCCTGCAGGGCCAAATCAAACAACTTCCTGTACTCTGAATCCGTCTTTTGAGCCTCTTGACGCCCTGATCCAGTCACCACCTACAAGAGAACAAATCCACATGATTTTATCTCAACAGAGATGAGTAAATGAGTCAAATGACTTCAATAAAAGCAGTGCAGAAAGCGAGTGAAAATGGGTTTAAAACACTTTTTTTTGGCAATTCTGATCCACATGTCGGACAAAATCACATTAAATTGTGAGCCCTGGAAATGCATCGGGTCTGGAAAGCTTGTTACATCACAGCTGGAAGTTCAAAAGTTTGCTGTCAGTGACAGAAACTGCTCTGATTTCACACAAAGTTGTGATGGACTGATCGTCTCTCCAGCCAGTGGTGCACCACGACGCATGAACTGATAAGGGACTCCATACCAACCTCACTGTTGCTGTAGCGGGCGAGCTCGGAGATGAAGCGCATGTGATCCTCCCTGATCTGAATCATCTGCTCACAGATGTTGTACTGGGGGCTGCTGGATGTAGATGTGCAAGTCCACCTGCAGGGGGGGGGGGGAGAGACGACAAAGCAGATGGACCACAGAGTGTTTATGATTTATGATATGATGTAACTAGATTTCATTCAATAAACTTCATAGAAAAGGTCTAAAACTATGTGAGTATACAGAGAGCAGCGTGGTAACGAGGGTATGACGATGCTCATATAGAGCATTAAGACACTTAATGCAACCACAAGAGGCAAATCAAACTTGTTATCTTTAGATTTATGCTTCATTTTCTTTATACTAGTTTAACAATCCCCACCATGGTAAAGACCTTTTAGCCAGCCAGTGTGACTTTAGCCAATTTGAGCTACATGCTAACACCAGGAAGTGGTCAGAAACTGTTTGGGAGAAGAAATGAAAAAGATGTTGGACATCTTATGTTCTGGTATAAGCAGAACGGATGATGATGGGATGTAATTCCTCCTGCAGGTGTTCAGTCATTAAGGAACAAACTGGGCAAAACTAGATTAAAAGAGGAGGTATTTAAACACGTCATCTTGTAGCTTCATTCTCTGAGCTACATTTCTTTTATGCCAGAGTAATTAATATGTTCCACCGTCTCTGGGTGGACGGACACGGACACACGGACACAGACAGAGACACAGAGACACACACACACACACAGACAGAGACACAGAGACACACACAGAGACACACACAGAGACACACACACACAGAGACACACACACACACACACACACAGACACACACACACAGAGACACACACACAGAGACACAGACACACACACACACACAGACAGAGACACAGACAGAGACACAGAGACACACACAGAGACACACACACACAGACAGAGACACACACACAGAGACACAGAGACACACACAGAGACACACACACACAGAGACACAGACACACAGAGACACAGAAACACACACACAGAGACACACACACACAAAGACACACACTCACA
>JBAMIG010000015.1:22234918-22260684 GCA_037177335.1 Kiunga ballochi | reverse complement strand
ACAGAGACACAGACACAGAGACACACAGAGACACAGACACACACAGAGACACAGAGACAGACACACACAGAGACACACACACACACAGAGACACAGACACAGAGACACACAGAGACACAGACACACACAGAGACACAGAGACAGACACACACAGAGACACAGACACAGAGACACACAGAGACACAGACACACACAGAGACACAGAGACACAGACACACACAGAGACACAGAGACACAGAGACACAGACACACACAGAGACACAGACACACACAGAGACACACAGAGACACAGACACACACACACAACTGGACCAAGATATACTTCATCATATTTTCTCATGTTTTGGTCAGAAAACCACAGCAGTAATCATAGTACATCATCATCATCATCCTCCTCCTCCTCCTCCTCATCTCGTTTCTTTTCATCTTACCTGGATTTGTTCTCTTCAAAGTGAGCGCTGGTCTTGATGTACCGGGACAGCTCAATCTGCATGTCCCCAAACAGCGGGACCACCTGGAGTTGCTGTTACCGCCAAAATAAAACATGTTTACATATTTACCAGCTGCAGCACATTAAAACCACTGCTTGATAGAAGAAATAGCCTGATCTCAGTTAGTAGCATTTAGCCTTTTCTGTTAGCCTTTTTACCTTTTATTTATTTATTTTTATTTAATATAATTTCATGTACTGTGACCAAAAGTGATTTCATACCTTGAAAAACTTGTCAATCTTTGAGAGGTTAATTCGCTTCTTAGCATCTAGTTTGTAAATGTTGCTGCTGTTTCCATCCATAAGATACAAACCAAAGCCCATTACCTGCAGAGGTGGAGATAAAAAGGTGGAGCAGCAGGTACGTAAAGGATGCAACCGTCAGCAAAGATCCAACAGATCTGTGTTGCTTGACCCAGTTTTCAAAGTTACCTTCAGCAGCATGTGTTTCTCACTGGGAGTGAGGTACAACTTGTTCTCATAGTAATCCACACACAGGTTGACGATGTCTGCAAGCAGCTCTTCATATCCATTTATCACCTCCAGCTGCTGCTGCAGAGACTGGTACCCAGCACATAACACAATAATGAAAATGACATATTTATAATACATTATTTTATCTTAACAGACAAGAAAAACTTCCTCATTTCACCCAGTAGGACTGGCTTAATTTCCATTAGCTCATCTTTTAATACTGGGTACAAACGTAGACCAACCTGAGTGATTTTATTGTGGTTTGCAAGAAACATGGACAGGTTCTGAGACTCCTGAATGGATGAAGGTTCGGACATCTTCCTGAGAAACTGAGCAGCGCTGAGAAGCAGCAGAAAAACACATCATGAGTGGGTTTATTTAAAACAAAATGGAAAAAGTGAAACATATCTTAGACAAGCATAACTACAGCAGCTGAGCCAAAAACAGGAAAAGCTAATAACAAAGCTCTGAACTGGGAACTTTTACTGGAGGTCTTTACTCTCTTTAAAGCTAGTTTTTGGTTTAAATTAGTGGGAAAATTGAACTACAAGCGCAGATTATCAGATGACTTTTAGGAGTGCAAAACAAGCAAAATGCAGACTATGCATGAAGTTAACACATTTAAGATGCATTGTGGGTAATTTTATGCGGACTACTTTTCCTCTCTGGACACCTATAGAACCCAGCATGACCACTATGTAGGCCAGTGTGGATATTCAGACGCAGCCACTGATCATACAATGAGATAATGAGGACACAGGAAGTGCTGATGGATGCTGCCATCTAGTGGATCCCAGCTGTGTGAATGTCAGACACGCTGACCATTCAAATACCGTTTGTATGCAGAGTGGTCGTTCTTAACACTGCACTTCATGTTCTTTAGCTCATCCAGCACAGCAAACATGTTGATGAACTTCCCAAGGGTCAGCAGGTACGCCTCCGAGACAAAGTCCTTCCTGCGCTCCGTGTGACACAGGCGGCGGACCTCCCCGCAGAAACGATCGATGGCTGTGCGCTGGAGAAATATTGAGCCGCTTGTGAAGATGAAGTTTTGTTTTGAGGCGATCAGAAAAAGCCGAAGATGAAGAAGACGCTACCTGGAAGTACATGAAGTTCATGAGCTTGGTGACTTCTGGCTCAAGGACCTCCACGGTCTTCTCATAGATTTCCACTCTGTTCGGCTGCTCGTTGCATTTTACCTGAGAAGAAAACCAAAACAGAAAAACTACTAAAAGGCCAAAAAGAGTGCATTCATCAGCCACTGCATTAGTTCTACTTTATATACTAACATGTAATCACACACGGCGGCAGCTCAGTACACGTAGACATGGTAACGACCAGCACCAACATGACATGCAGATAAGGCTGCATATCCAGGTGAGCTAAGCAAGTTTTCACTTCTGTCTTTTTGCTCCTGAAGCACATTTTCATCACATTTTAGTGAGTCCTCATCAGGCCAGTAGACTGTGGTAAGCTAGCTTTATCTCACACAAAGTGCATGTGACTTTGTTGTCTAACTGAGGGAAGTGCTGCGATGCTTTCCTTCATCTGCTCCAGTCTGTTGCCTCCACGATGGACGATTTTAAACATGGTTGCTGGTTTCAGAAATACTCATCAAATGTGATTTTTACAAAGTAAAATTCCCATCATGGATGTGGTTGAATGGGAGCTTCTCGCCATGGATGTGCAGGTGAGTAACCGGCAGCAGCTGTGCGATGCCATTATGTTAATATAGAGCAAAATCTCTTGTGTTAATATTATAAAAAAAACCTAAGTAAGAGGATCTAAGGAGACCCATTGCAATGGTTACAAACACAAACAGGGAAAGTCAGCGATGCGTGTGCGCATCCTCGATGCAGAAAGCTTCTTATGCCTGTTTTTACACAATGGCAAAGTCCAACTATATATAACATCTATACAGAAAACCTTTCATGCTGATGGTGCTGTTATTTAAAGAAGCTAGCACCTAATACAGGTATGCACCTACCTGTTCCGTATTTGTTACAGGATTAGCTTACAGACATGAAAACATGGCCTAGCTTGCAGGGCCTGATGTAAGGCAACAAATCACTAAAGACATAAATGTTGTGCTTTGTGGACAAGAAGTGCTGTAATAACATATAAATAACCATATATTATAACAAGACTTAATAGTTATATATACACTTAAATATAATTATATCTACCTGAAATAAAATGCACGCTGCATAGTCTTTTATTTGTACGGTTTTTACCTTGGTCCAGCTGTAAAACAAAGCTGTTTTGCATCACAAATGTGTGTGATGCGCGTGCAATCATATGCAAGGGTTAGGGTTAGTGGTCAATAGGTGTGAGTGCTAAAAAAAAAAAGAGCAGATTTCCATAAAAACAAAAGACAAAGAAAAAAAGCAGCAACGCATTAAGTTCAATGATGTTTCAAAGAACAAAAATGAATGTTATATAAAGCGTAAAAAAATCCCACATCCCTGTTACAAACAGTATTTAACATATAAGGTTAATGTTTCTGGGAAAGCTGTGTTTACCTGTGGTATTGCACGCGAGCAGCTCCTCCAGGTGTACAGCATGACAGCGTACTCCTGACCCTCCTCCAACATGTCGTTCTAATCCAGCAAACAGAGCAGACATTCAGCATCAACACATTCTCTGTCAGAAACTAAACAAACATGCAGACGTTTCCTAAAGAAAAACAATAAAGCTGGTAAATAAAGCACTGCTTCCTGATTCCCAGCGGGATTCTACCCTCCCTCTGTACAAAGTGCTGTTTGATCCAGACCCCAACCATTTATCCGTCACTAATTAAAACACAAAGACCTGCTTTTTCTTTCAACAAATGATTCAAAGAATCCGTTTGTCCATGGGCCATTTGCTTCAGGGTCAGGATCTTGTGAGTTCCCGGCTGGATAATTACAAACAGCGAGGTCCCACACAGAGTCAAACAGGCCTTTCACCCCATTATGGGGCATTTTCTTCACAACAGGAGGAAGAAAACAGACATTGATCATAAAATAAAAGTACCATGCTGGAGTGAACGGTGGCCTGCTCGATGTATCTGGCGATGCCTGTGACAAAAGCATTTCGGTCCTCAAAGTTGGTGTTGAAGTTCGGCTAGGGGAGGAAAAAAACGTAACATTCATCATTTATTCTGGTTATTTTTTTAGATGTTTCAGTCAGAGAGCATGTGTTTGCCATCCAGGATGAGAAACTACTGTAAAGCATCAGAAGCACAGCGTTTAAACTCGTCTGAACTCACCTGATACATGACTGAGGAAGGAAGCGGCTCAATGCATGGCTGCTGGTCCGGGAGCGGCAGCTCCTCCAACAGGTCCACGTTGGACAGAGCATCTTCTAAAGTCACTGTGGATGCCATGCTGCTGCAAAGTTTAAAACAAGCATCATTTACAACTTTTCTCCAAAAGCAAAAAGACTAAATTACTGTTTAAATGACTATTAGGAACAAAAAGGTGGATCAGATAATAAAAGCAACCTGTAGCTACTCGGCAAGCATGGTCAATACCTTTTCACAACTTTAGGCATTTTATTACAGGTATCATGCTGCTACTCTGCTTCCCAGGATTTAAAATCGGATTTTAATTAATCCAAATGAATATTATTCATTTTTAGATATTAAAAACTTAAAAAAAAAAAAAAACATTCTCGGATAATTATTTTATTAAATCCTGAGCTTTTTTACAAGACCATGAAAGATCTGGGAGTAATCAGATTACTGTAATAATATAATCTGACTCGTCTAGATGAACTTCTGATTCAAACGATCATTGTCTACATTTCCCAGCTCTTTATTGGTTTTATTTCAGAGAATGTATGTGTGTGGTGACATCCCTTCCTGTTACTTTGACATCACTTCCTGTTACTTTGACATCACTTCCTGTTACTTTGACATCACTTCCTGTTACTTTTTCAGAGTACTGTGTTTGCTGAACAGCGTTAGCTGCTAATGTAAGAGGTAGTACCACTTTAGATAGTTTACAGGACATTGAAAAAATATGACTGAAATTATTTCAGTGAGACGAGGAATAAATAAATCATTTATGTATGAATGTCACGATCTTGCAAGACTAAGGTTGCCAGAAAAAGTATCTCAAAAGAAAATTTATATGAAAGTTTTCTGATTCCATACTAGATCAGTTAAATGTGAATTGATTTTTTACCCATCTACATTCCCAACCCACTAGCAGAGCTACATACGCCTTAACAGCCACATCCATCTGCTTCCTGTCTCTTCTCTGAGCCTTCTGCAGTCAGCAACTGGGTCTATAAAATCATTTACATGTATTGCTTTCCCTCTTCTTCTGATAACATTCTCTTGTTTTTGTTTCTGAATCAGCCACAGCATGTGTTTAAACCAGCCAGAGTGTTGATAACCAGCTGTTAGCACGTGGTACAAAACTGAGCTGAAACTCAGCGGGAAACTGCCACAAACCCTGAAGTTAAACGTTGTGGAGTACCGTTTCTCAGCCTGGGATGTTGTGCGACTCCAGGCATGTACAGAATGTCAGTGTGCCATCAAAACGTCAGAAACACTTAGTCATAAAAAAAGCTCTGCCATTTTCACATATACCCTCAGTTTTCATGTAAAGGGATAGGGTGCTGGACAACTTCCACCCACCCCAACACAAAGCTGTGTGGGTTCCCAGTACGTCTTTCAGCAACAGTCTGCTGAAACCTCAACCTCACAGCAGAAATAAACATGCTAACATCCTGGTACCATGTCAAGTTGAACTTCATGACAACACTCGGTGGATTTTCTTTCACATTTATTTTTTAATTTTACACACATTTATTTTTTATTCTTTCTTTAAATTTGGCAATATTAAGGGAAGGTCCTTTTAACTGACAGGTATTTGATGTCCAGTGACAGGAAAGCAAACTGTATCACAACCACAGCCTTAGCTTTAGCTAGCTGGTTAGCTTAAATTAGCTGGTTAGCTTTAGTTAGCTTCAGCTTAGCTTGGTTAGCTTGAAGCTACAGGCCGCTCAGAGTTTGATAGATGCTAATCATTCACTAAGCTCCCCTCTGAGCTCATTTTTGTATTTAAAATGCGACAGGACGCATGATGATGGGAACCGCACACTGAGCTTCACTTCAGCTCTTCAGACATTTACTTATGACTTCAGAGGCTTCATCCATCTTTTTAATATAATAGGTATTTATACAGGTAGTGGTTGTAATGGGTACTTCTTTCCAACCTCTTGGGAACCAGTAACTTTTTGGTTAGTCGGTGTATATTGTACATCATATTAAAAAGGTATTGTAATATTTATTCTACTCTAACTTTCTACAGTAAAACCTGAATCTCCTCGTTTACATGAGCGATATCTGAGTGATTCCTGAGAGAGTTTCACATGGCGTTTAGGTTCCTGTTGGTGCAAACAGATATCTGACTTCCTGTCTAGCAGGGTCAGTGCTTCATCAGGACATAAATGCTGAGGAGGAGACTCTCTCTGTCTGGCTTTTACTTCACACCGCTCTGTAAAACATGAGGGGAGTGTGACTGTTGGGTGACTTTCCATCACTTTTAAATGTCATTTTAAAGGTTTTTCAACTGGATTCACATTTCAAGATTGATGACAATATTGTGATTTTCTCATTTGACCTGATTTAAATACTGAATTTCCATCCTAGGACAAAAAAAAGTATCCATTATTAATTTATTATTATTATTATTATTATTATTATTATCATCATCTGCGATGGACTGGCATCCTGTCCAGGGTGTACCCCGCCTCTCGCCTGTTGGCTGCTGGGATAGGCTCCAGCCCCCCCATGACCCACTAGGGCTGAAGCGGTAGATAATAGATGGATGGATGGATATTATCATCATTATTATTATCATCATAATCTTCCATTGGGTCCTTGTGGCATGGGGGATTGTCCTGCTCTCTCTTTGAGCAGGCGAGCTCAGTCTTAGCATCAGAAAATATGTTGTGTCTTCATTATTCCATTCTTCACACAGACATCCAGACCTGATGAGGCCCCTGGTTCCCCTCTTTATGCAACAGTCGGTGCGAGACACTGTGGCAAAGCGTGAAACCGGACTCCAGTCCCTTGCTGCCCTCTTTCTGTGGTCTTTTCAAACTTGAGCCTGACTTCTTCACTCCTCAGCGATGAAAAGGTGGGTTTTGCATTGCTCCAGTCCTTACTCAGACACAATACCCACGCCTCTGTTTGCCGGCTGTATTTAACCTCCCTTCACCACCTCTATGTGGCCACAGGTGTATAAGAGCAAACCTATGCATATTCTTGTCATCAGATCAAGTACAGGCAAGTTTCAGAGAGGAAAAAAAGTTTTCCATACACATTCCTAACATTATCCTTCATTTAAAAGAAAAAAAACAGTCATCCTGTTAAAATATATTCCTCACATTCCTCAACACCCCACAGGTGAGGTGTGTGTAAAGTTACAGGCCTGTACAGCCTCAGTAAACCTGGTGCCGTGTGCTTAGCACAACAGACACCACCGATAACAAGCAAAATACCAACTCCAATCAGAACCCGGCCAAAACAATTCCCACAGACAAAAGCCCCGCGGTCACAGGATCCGGGTCAGCAGGGGTCACCGACCTCTTGCTCTGCAGGGAAAGGTTTCATCCACACCAGATGATCCGAGCAGCTGCATCAAGTTTTACAGGTACAAATACGTTTTAAAGGAAAGGTGTGGAGGAGACCTCGGACTCATCGGTAGCTCAGATCCAAAACATATGCCCTTATTCTAAAACGGCTGCAAACACAAGCGGAACAAGGTTTGTTTAAACTAATTCCCATTATAAAAGACATAGACTGTTTGCTATACAAACACCTGATGGGTCTAATAAAGTAAGTTGGATCAACCCCACCTAAACCACTACGAAGGTATCAAGTCACTTAATAATCATGCGAGCAATTCTAGTTAGTTAATTAGTTAATTCTAGTTAAATAAATAAACTTGACTAGTTTCTAAGACTTAGCAATTATCCATTTCCTGTTTCAGAGCTGTGAGTCATACCTCAAATCAGCCAGAATCATTTCATCACACAGCCGTTCTCAGCCCGTTTGATGCTGTTGCATTTTGACACGTGATTGTGCGATGCTGCATTGAACATGAAAAGTATTCAGTGACATTGTACTGAATGCTTATTAACATCACATGTTAAAAATAGATGTGGTTAAAACAAGGAAGGAAGTTAGACGGGAAGAATTATGCAAAGCAGTGTCCGAGCTCGCTGCAGTTAAGATTCAAGCCTCTTTTTTTAGTTTGTGAAAGATGGCTGCAGTTTGGTAAACAGGGAACTGTGAAGCTGTTGAAAGCATGTCAGACATCACCTACTTCAGAAAAGGGAAGGACTGATAGCGAACATGGACATTCATTAAAACACACCTAAAAAGGTTTTTGCAGCAGAAAATGTCATAAATATACCAATTTATTAGCTTATCGTTATTATTAGTTCCATCTGAAGAGAAAAAAAAAAAAGGGGGGGAACCTTTGTGGCTTTTGGTTTTGTGCACAGTTCCCTCTCAGACCATTTACCCACGACACCAGCAGGGAGCAAATAAGAGAAGTCGTGCATCTTGAAGTGACACCGTGTTTGCAGGGGTTCGTGTAAATCACACACTAAGAAGCTTAAATCAGCATCGAGGAGGCAACTTAGGTGTACCTTTAGAGAGCAAACAGCATCCATCAGCATTTATCTGATGCTTCAGGCTCAATATGAAATAAGGTAAAATGCAGCAGGTGTGGAACAACCTGCATCACAAACACATTGTGACTGCTAACGTATTGCTTTCCATTGAGCCTCACATTAAGGTCAAGCTGCAGCGTCTCTCTGACACACTGTTACTGTAAGTGTGAACAAAACGCACTAAAATAAATGCAACGCGTTTCCCGGATTAAAAGCAGAAGTATTCATCTGACAGGCTCTAAACTTTATAAACCCTTATAAAAACGAGCTGTTTAATGAGAATAAACAAGCAAAAGCTTATTTAACTAATTAGACTTAAATAAAATGCCATGACAGCATATGTTGTAGCAGGAAAAAACTGATACATACAGCCTGTGAATCCTTCTTCCATTTACTGACAAATACAAAAATTCTGCATGAAGCTGCAAGATAATCCCAGAGACGTCACCTTGTGGCTTTTTTCTCACACTGAGGAAATTTCCTGAGGTCTTACTAAAATATCTGTGGCTCACTTTAGTCAAATATCACATCAACACAAGCCTTCATGGTGGCTTTATGCTCATCAGCCTGTTTACAGGCATGCAGCGCTGCATGATCCACACAGATCCCACCACCAATAAACACATTTAATATGTGCATTAAGGAGCAGTAAGTTCTGATGTATTCTTCATCGCTGTGAGGGATTTGTTGACCTGATGCAGACTGATAAACACCCTGCTGCAGAACATCAGGACTGCTCACCAAACACGTCCTCCATTAGCTCCATAAACCCTGCACTTCACTGATAGTCCATTTATCTCAACAGCATTTAAAGGATCTTTTAGCCTGTAAGAAAAAGACGCCCTGATACTGATACCAGCACCAGGTAACGGTCCGGTACTGTGTGAGTATATGTACAAACATACCAGTGTGAAAAAAGCAGCAACATGTAACAGGAGAGCACAGGGTGTCCAGAAACCAGTGGGGAACTGGTTTTTACATCCTACCCACCACTCAGTTTTGCCCTCAGTGGGGACAAAAAAGTAGCCCCACCCCACCATTACGTTATAACCCAGTTTATATCTGCCACCACATTTAAAGCATCAAACTGAGCCTGTGATGAAGATGAGCGGCTCCTCCACATCGATGATGAACTTTGAGGCCACAACCAGTTCCATCAGCTTTATTTCACCATCTCACAGCAAGCAGGAAGCTCCCAGTGCCGTCTCCACACTCCCAGTTTCACAGCAGAGTGGTTTCAGTGGGATGAACACCAAAAAGCAGCTGCTTTAAACATCAACAATGCATCAGCAGATGCTACAGGTAGAAGCATATCTATGTATTTAATACTCCTACTGTGTGTCTTATTACTGAGGTAAACAAATGCAGCATGATCTCAACTTAAACATTTCATAATCAAAGATAATATAAAATATATATGTGGAGCAGACTATAAGCACCCGAGCAGAGCAGCTGCTGGATTTAAACCCGTTTACATCACAAAGTTTCCAGCAAAACCTTTCCTTTGCATTTTTTAGAAACGTCCCATACATTTACACAAAAAGCAACATGTAAACTAAACCCATGCAGAGAAAATGGAAACAGGATGCCAGGATTTGAGTCAGCAGTAAAACACGGCCTCCTCATGAGCCTTAAAACACAACAGGAGCGTAACTTCTAGTTATTTAATGTGGTGTTTACGCCTTTGATGATGGTACAAATCCTCCAGGTATTGAATGCATCCCTGCAGTAAGCCAGCCCGATTCAAATGAATGGGTCATTAACTAACTCGGTTTGAATCAGGGAAACATTCAATCCCTGCAGGACCTGACTGGGAATTCCTGACATATGTGTTCAACCAGGAAAAGGTTTAGCTTCACCTGAGTACGCTGAAGTCCACCATCGTTACTGTGCTTTTTACGCAGCACCACAGGATTGCAGCTCTAGTTTGCATGGAAAGGATTTGCCTTGCTGGAAAAAAAAATCCCTAAAAGCTGTTTTTAAACCTCTGTTACAGTGAGAGCAAGCAAAGCTGTATGTTTCACCAGGGCAGCTTCTTGGTGTGGTTCTTCATGATGCTGCAAAGGCTTTAATGGGTTAGCGCTGTGAGCTAGCTCACAGTTTAGCATCTTGTTTCAATAGAAACACTGAAGAGCACATGTTGCTTCCAGGAATCACTGTGGCTTTTTAGTTTTGGCCCAGATTGCTAAACATCAGACATCCTCTCTTCTGAGAGACTCCACCTCTCTAAGGTGCTCGCTTTAAACCCACTGGTCACAAATGAACCTAAGTTATTGCAGCATATCTGCTTCCCATGCTCCGACATCTGTAAGACAGCAAATTCAAGACTAGCTTTTATCTTTTTTTATATAAAATAATGAAACTGAAAACCTAATTATGCATCACATCTCTTTTTTTAATGGTAAACTTTCATTTTAAAACAGCTTAAATATGCAAACACTGGATAAAATGAGGAAACTTAAAGTGCTGGTACAGAACGACTTAGTTTTTCATACATTTTGCTGAAGCAGAAGATCAAATTAAAACATTTGGCTATTTCACAAACTGCACGATCTGCTGTGTGAAGACATCTGAGGAAGCAGCATTTTTATCAATTAAGGAAGCGAGTGAAAGGCGAGAAACTATGCCCTGCAAAACCTTCCTCTCCAACAAGACATAACACCAACGCAGCTGCAATGAAACCAAACTATCACTTCGCTGCATCAAACAATGCCAATCTGAAGGATGTTTCTGACACAGAGGTGTGAAAACTACAGCAGTATCACTGCAACATTACACTTATAGTATCGTAGTTCAGCCATTAATTATGGCAGTACTTTTATCCTCATAGATACTTATTTAGACTCAAATGCTCCAAAATATCTCCAGTAGTTAAAGGTATTATAATGATTCCTATAGCTACAGCCCTGATTCACCCCAACATACACTTTACTTATACATGAGGGGTGCGTTATTTAATAAAAAACAAAACCAGAGAGAAAAATAGCTGATATATCCTCACTGGATAAAGTGATTTTATAAACAGGACCTTCTTGATGTCACCCTCTTTTCTTCCTCCTTCCCTGACAGGATAGGAGCTTATCACAAATCAATAACAAGATAAAAAAAAAACAAGAGTTTATCTCAAAAGAGCAGCTTCCCCTGCAGGGTTTTAATATCACATTTAAAACTTTAACAAAGAGTTGTGTAATCCAAACAGTGTTTTTTACAGCACAGGAATGGGCCGTGAATGCACCATCGGAACGGGTTCCTGAACACATCTTTCCCAGTGGCTCCCACATTGCTTCATATAAACACAGAATAACTTCCTAATAATAAATAATAGTCTCATAACATAACATATAAGTATTCTGCTTTAATTTTACACTCGCAGGCTGTTTCTGTGACAACTTTGAATTCATAACTTTGTTTTTCGGAAACTTTCTGCTGCAGCTTTTCACACCTGGTTACAGAAATCCCACCATAACCTGCTGACTCCATATCAACACTAAATAAACCCAGATAAGGAGGAAAATGTGTTTATAAGGTGGTCCCACCTCCTGTGTGTAATGGCTCTGTTCCGTGGCCTGAGATTAGTCCCAGCTCAGGCCTGTGAGCCAGGAAAATGGCTTTGCTTTGCAACAAGCTCTTTACCTCCTGAAGCTAATTCTTCTGGGCTCCTTTTTAAATAAACTGTTTCACATGAAAACCACCAATGGAGCGGTGTTATGGAGGATAAACCCTACGCTACAACTTTTATTCTCACTCCAGGAGACCCTCTCACACTGAAACCAACTTCGCGATCAGTCATTCCTACTCACCCGGAGTTGTCGGTTAGCAAGGAAAAGTTGTGTTATGAGGACTCCGCTACTGCGCCATTAAGCCGGAGTGTAGATCCGTCACGCAACACCAGACGTCCCGAGTTTAAGCGCCTCCAGTGCGGGTTTATTTTCTCTATCGTCAGCCAGAGGAATCTTCCCCTCGGTCGGTGTTATTATCATGGGCGGGGGAGAGAAGTAGCGCTGGGAGTTCCTGTCCCTCAAACAGGGAACACTCAACAGGAAACTGTAGTCAGAGCTGCGGTGCTGGTCTTCTCCACTAGGGCGGGAACGCCAGGATAAGGCTGCACCGCAGGAATGCAGCCATACTGTAACCAACCCGCTCTATGGGGGGTGATTCGTGCCCCATTTGCCGCCCCGTGACGCAGAATTAAACTGAACTCTAACTCATCAAAATAATCACATTTTATCTGATTTTCAACATTTAGATACATATTCAAATAAAAATAAAAAGTGCAACACCAATGGGTTTTAAGCATAACTCCACTACTTCCTGAATTTAGGACAGCTCCTTTGTTTTCTGGTTTATTATTGGATGAGTTGATTAATCCAGGTGTGTCTGGCCAATAGTGGTGGTTACTGAAGCATACCTGGATTAATCAACTCATCCAATAATAAACACGAAAACAAAGGATTAATCAGTTTTTCCAGTAATGAAAGACAAGAAACAAGGAGCTGTCTTATGTTCAGGAAAAAGTGGAGTTGTGCATAAAGCCCGTTCAAAAATATAGCCTAAATAAAATGTATAATCCAATCATTTGTAAATCTCATGACATTCCTACAGACACACACAAAATCTTATCAGATCTTAAAACTGATTTTTTTTGTACATTTCAGGGAAAATATTTGCTCATTTTTAATTTTATAGCAGCCGGGCTTTTCAAAACAGCTCAAACAGAAAAAAACAACGTTATTAGAGGAAGATTTTTAGAATAAATGAGGTTAAACACACACACACAATCAAATAAAGGAGCATTTCAGAGGCTAAAGGGAATAACTGGTGTTTATGGTATCTAATGGAACTGCATTTAAACAGCTTATTAATAACCCTTAATAACACTTCCAGAAATCTGTAACACAGTTCATTAATGAAACACATTTGTTTGAGGATAAGTTCACAAGTCTAAAAAACTTTTATTAAGAATATATTTTGAGAGTAATGACTGTATATCAAATCTGTAAACAGAAAATAAGCCATATCATCAGCAGAAGGAATATAGTACACAAACTATTGCAAAATTAAAGAACAAACTTGCTTTAATGTAGTAAAAATAAACTTGTATAACATTGTAAATCACAACTTTAATTTAAAAATGAGTTTTGTTCTCAATCACCTTGTTCAGTGTTGTGGAAAAACCAGTGGGTGAAGGAAACATCCAGGAAAATGTACCTACACAAAACGTGTACTCAGGTGGAAATCTGCCGAACAGAAAAGCTAAAAATGCAAAGACTTCTTTTTAATACAGCTGTTCTCTGTAGCATTTATTAGTCTACGGTTTCCGTACTGCGCCTCTCGTTTGACCCCAGCCTGTGGGACTACAGATGGACCACTACTGGTCACAACTATGGGCAGTGACCAAAATAAAATGAGACAGCAAATAAAAGCAGAAGCGATGCAGGACGGTATCAGAGTGGTCACTGCTCCTTCGCTTTGTGAGGAGCCAGAGGAGGCTCAGGGATCTGGACTGAAAGCTTAGAGATGCAGCAACAGGAGAGTCTCATCACAAATGTGCAGCTGGGAAATTTACAGCCACTGTTTGATGCTTCACATCAGATCTTAGTGTAAATTAGAAGATTTGATTTAAAAATGAACACTATAACATTTATTATTAGGATGGACTGGTGACCTGCCTCTTGGCTGCAGCTCCTCACAACCTTAAATCCAACTAAATGGTACAGAAAATAGATGTAAATTACAATATACAAGATAAAAGTTGATTGCTGTACAATTTTATTTGTGCTTCATCTGTATAAATAAATTATGCAAACAAAACAATAATGAAGATAAAGAATATACAAAAAGATGCATGTACACCAGGAGCTACTTCTTACAATGACCTCTTCAATTCCAAGGAGTCCCTCTCCAGTCAGAGCACATAGTGACATCATAAGTTACACATAATCAAGAACAATGGAAGCAGTCTGAGAAAAACAGAAAGTAAACAAAACAATGGAGTTGACTCCAAAGTGCTGAAACATGGGAGCTTTTTCAGCACTGCTCAAATCCTGCCATGAGAGAGAGGGCCAGAGACTCCACTGCACAGAGGGAAACAGCAAAGCAACAGCGATTACTTCCTATCAATAAATATTTACTTCACTTTCAATTTATACATCCTGGAAGTCAACAGGATGTATAAATCCAGTTAGCCGTACTTACAATGAGGAAAGGAGCCGCGACACACTGCCTTATTGAGTATGGTCACCAGGAACATGTGGCAGTTTTTAAAATCTGACTCCATTTTATCAATAGATTCGATCCTGAAAGAAAACAATTTATTAATGGTTTCCAGCAGCAGACATGTGTGGATTCTATATTTATAGAAACGTAGTGGTACCGTTACTTCACAGCTCTTACTTCCAAGCTCCGGCTTGCCATCGGTCTGAGAAGATGAGGACTAAATTCAGAACCTTCATTATTGCCTCTTTCACAAAACTGACCTGTGAAAAGACAACAGGCTGATATCCGTGTGGTCTGCAGGGCTACCATGGAGGGTAAAGACCTCCTGAGTATTGAACCTGACTTAAACGTGCATGCGGTTCACCTTCTCCCTCAGCAGGCAGCGGTCGTGAATAGTTGCCAAATATCTGTAATGGATCTTGATCAGCTGGTCCAGGTCTTTTGCTTCCTGCACTTGATGCTGAAACTCCAGACCCGTGCTGTGCAGAATCTGCCAGGACACGATGCAGATTCACATGAGACTGCATTTACACACACGTGTGTGTGGTTTTACACACTAAACCTGCTCGGATCATCAACCCAAACCACATTTTTGGAAGAATGACGACAAGCAGCTGAATAATTAACATATTCGTAAAGGTTGGTGTTACTGTACAGAAATACACATTTAATACTCATCTCATACTTTTCTAATGTTAATAAATTAAAAGCAACTTGTCCCATCTTTAGCCAACCAGAGACGTGTGAGGACGCCTTTCCACTAAAACGTAGCTTTTTCCTTCAGATCGGCTGGGTAGAAACGCCTCACTGGGTCACATCCCGACCTTTACATGATGAAACAAGTCTGAATACTGGGATTAAATCAAAAGACGTACATTTACCTGCTATTACCCCCCTAACAGATTGGTCTGCTTTTCAGTTGAATTGCACAGGTTACAATAACAAAGGGAAAAGTTAGTACATTATTTATTATGCTGTCATTTCATATCATGAAAAACAATAACATTTTAACAATGTTATTAAATCCACTGTATTAAAATGAATGGTGGTTGAATTCCAGTTTACTGCTTAGTGCACAGCACACAAATGTGCATGTAGACACTTAAACGCAGTTAGTGCTCTGATTTAGACACAGCCACTGTGATTCCTCGCTTTGCTTCCTTTTGCAGGGACTGGTGGGGGGTTATGATTGGCAGCACCTGGTCAGATGTTCCTACAGTACCTAAATGTAAACTGGTGGACTCAGTTGGTCCCTTTCATTCCTCTTTTCTGCTGTTGGCACCATGTTTGCTTTGGTCTCGGCTTATAGTAGTTTGGGTTTTGAACGTCCATCACTGCCCGACACTGTTTGGCAGCCATCCATCTGCTGACAGACCCCACTGCCTTTCACATTTTACTGTAAGACTGATCATGAATCCTGTTACTATATTTGGTTGAATCGTTTTCTTTTTGTCATTTAGTCTGAGCCGGGCTGTGACGTTACTGTAATTATGGGACAACCGGATGAGTCATTGCTCTTCTTATATAAAAAATCCAACCAAGTTACTTTTAAACTCCTCTTTCCACAAACTATTTCTTTTCTAGCAGCCCAAAAAATAAAGATGGGTCGACTGAGCCACACCGACAGACGGAAACTGCAGTTGCTGGTTTTAATGGCATGGCTTAAGAAAACATTTCAAAGACTCCCAGTGATTTACAGCGCGTAAGGCTTCGGCTCCTCTTACCCGGGTCATTATGTAGTTGTGCAGGCTGTTGACAAAATGCATCAGTTTAACTCGCAGCAGACACATCCTGTGCATCTGTTGGTTTACTGGCTCAGCTGCAGCGCCTTCCAGTTTCTTTGTCATGTCTTTAAAATCTACAAAATAAAAAACAAACGTGACAACAAAAAAAAAAAAAAAACCTCGTATACAACCAATAACCGTTTTCCTACGTGTCCTGTTCGGCTCTGAGACGTGCTCGTACCGCTGAATCGAAGCGTGTCCAAACTGTATTTGGCCCATTTTATTTGCAGCAGCAGCAGAAACACCTGATTGTAAATTTTCTGACATTCAGAGCTGATCACAATATCAACGGGCCAGGGGACCTGAGGAGAGAAAAACAGGTTCATCCTCACTGCTACAAAAGCATGAATCATACACGAGCACCATATTTACACCATTTACCTTGTAACTGAGAGTCAGGACCTCTAAATTATTTACAGGATGCTTTTTCCTGGAAGAGTCCATTGTCTCCAAAAAGACTGACAACCTATGAAATAATAAAATGCTGGAGTAAATATTGAGTTGCAAAAGCATAAAATGAGTTTCCTTCATTTGAAAGCATGTAGTACCTGCTGCTATCCTCTGGGTGGCGCTGTCCAACTGCTTCCTGCAGCTGCATATTAAGGAAAGAGGGCTGCTGCCAGCTCTCCCTCTCCTGCACCTTGTCAAAGATGGCTGTATAAAAGTCGTACATGGTGTCACCAGCTTCCAGCAGAAAGTAGTTCCTCATCGCCTGGAGGTATTCCAGCAGCCTGTGGAGACGTGGAGCAGCTTTAAAGCTCGGTTTGGTTTTTAAAGAGCAAAAACCAAAGCTGCTTTCGCTCCAAAGCCAAGCTTACTTGTAGTCCTTTTTCAGGGTCTTCATCAGGTTCCCGCAGCACTCGATGTACCTCCTCTCGATGTGGGGGTAGAGGCAGGAACGCAGGGTGAGCTCAAACGTCTGGCAGGTGACAGACTGAGACGAGCGGTCCACGTTAAAGTCCCCTCCAGAGAACCGTTCATGGAAGTCGCTCTGCTCTAAATAGAGTCTGAGGAGGGAGAGAGAGAGAGGAGCGGAAACCTTTTCCTTTTTACGCTCCGTTGCACAAATTCTCATTTCTCATCAGTTCAATGTGCACATTGTGAGAAGATTTACATGCAAAGTGTAGAATTTGAATCTTTTACTTAGAAATGCTAAATATAACAACAGCACCAACACGCACAGGCGCTAGCTGTGTCTCACACTGATCAATAAGGCTGACAGAGGCAGTCTACTGCTCACCTGGCAAAGTTAATGGCGAGTAACGGGTCGTGGACGTCGTCGATCTCCAGGTGGCGAGCCATGATGGACTGCATCTTTATCAGACTCCTCTGAGTGGCCTGCTGTTCGCTCACCGCCTCCGTCAGAGATCCCTCCTGGCTGCAGAGGCGTGACTGCACCGACTCCAGAAACAGCGTGTACAAACTCTTCCTCTCTGCATCTGCGATGCAAAATGCTTTAAAAGCAAGAAAACACTATGCAAACAAGCGTACGGATGTCTGTTATGCACAGAATGCAGACCTCTGGGGGACCGGTCTGACTTCTCGCTCTCTTTGCAGTCCAGATTTCTAAGCAGCTGCATGGATTTTCCAGCCATGATGATCTGCTTCAGGACAGGTTTGAGGAAAGACACCATTGTGAGCTGCCGGTTGCTGGAACCCTGCTCCCCTCCCGAGCTCCCGCTGGCTGCGTCGCTCAGCTTCTCCTCATTCTCCACCGTCTCTGACACGCTGTACAGTGTGTAGGTGGCGTACCAAAAGTCCCTGTGGTTTACTGGGACATCCTTGTTTCTTTGCAACAACAACAAAAAAATCATCAAACACTCAACTAAAATATGTTACAATATGATTCTAGAGAAAGATTTCTAGCCACGTACCTTTGAATGATAAACTCTTTGGCAGGGTCAAACAAATGGCCATGAACAATCCACTCATCCACGATCTCTAAATAAGGCCTGACCGTCTCTGTCCACAGAGAAAATAGCAGCGCCACCTGGTACAGACACGATTACGACACATAAAGAAATATCCCTAAATCACGAGCTGAATGGAGTGGATGAAGGCCTCACCGCCTGCTCCGACGCCTCTCCGACGCTGTCATACTCAATGATGGCCTTGTAGAGGGTGTTGAGCAAATGGGAAGCCCGCACAACGTTAGAAGTGGCGGGTGGAACCTCAGCCACTCCCGTGCAAAAGACTTTGTGAAGCATTTTGATCTGAGCCAAGTGAGGGCTGAGTTGATCCAGAACTCCAGACAGCGTCACCGTCTCATCTGCAAACACCGTGAGTCAGAGAAAACACTCAGAGATTATATAAAAAAAAACAACAGGAACATGTTTCTATTTCAGCAGACCAGCTTAACCACTTATTTAAGCAAGAATGTTTTATTGTGTAGGATAATATTGTTATTAAAGCACATGTTAATGCTGCTCTTGTTCCAGCAGTTTCCTTCCCTCCAGTCCTGCTGATGAAGACCAGAAGGAGAGCTCATATCACACCAGTAAAATCCCAGCATTGAATTCCTTCTGTGTTGGTTTTAAAACACTCGTGAATTTTTTAAGCTCTTAAATGTTTTAGCACAGTATTTGTTGAGCTTGCGTTTAGCTTATAAACCTCCCAGGTCTCCCGTTTATCCCGACTTGAGACCAGGAAATATGGAAGAGCATCTTAAGATGTTTATGGAGCCCACCTGTGGAACAGCCTTACTGAGGACCTGAGGGCTGCTGGGAGTATTTTTAAAAGGATAGTTTAAAATGGATTAATTTATTATTTTACAACCTTTTTAATTATATTTATGTTTATATCTTATAATTTTACTTGTCTAACATTTTACTACATCTTTAAATGTGATGTTTTAACCTCATTTACACATGTATGTGCGTGAGTCACTGGGTAAAAGTGTGGTTTTTATCTGTAAAACATGAAATGAGCTTTATAAATAAAGTTTGATTGATTGAGGAAGAGTGAAAACTTCACTATGAAACCTCCTCCATCTCCATGGCAACTAGGAGGATATTCATGATTGATTTCAAACAAAGGCAGAGTCACAGGAGACGCATTAGGAGGTTTTTTTTAAGCTAAATAAAACGTTTGAAAACAGCAGAAGTAAAAGGTGATTCGTGATTCTGGCGGTTTGCTCCAGGACTTTTTGTTCCCCGTGATGAGGCGGACGTCTCTGCTTACCACTGTGTCAGTGTGGTTTGCCTGAAGATCGGGGATGTTCTCATGGTTCTGCTGCGTTCCCATACAGCAGCTGATGGGTTTGGATACCAATGCATGCTAACGTCTGTTTGCACAGCTTCTCCACCTGATTTTGACATGTTGGTTCCTTCCCCTTTACATTAGCCTGTGTCTACTCTACTTTAGAAGTTATCTTAAGATATCTTTACTGGTAACCAGCTCATACCCTGCTAACCTTGCCCCACAATGGTAAACAAGCTTCAAATTCAGTCTGCAACTGTTACAAATCACATCTTTGAAGCACTCACACATAACTGGCCATGAATTATCCTGCAGATCTGCATCAGATCTGAGCTCTTCCTCTGATAAATAAACATGCCTTTCATATCTGGCATTGTGAACTTGCTTCTGATAGAGATCTACCATTCATTACTCATACAGCAATAACCTGTCACAATTTAAGAAATACTGACTACATGAGGAGTATTCTCCTTAATGACCTGGTAATACTGAAAACCTTGTAGTGATAATTTGGCTCAGGCTTAAACTGGTGTTCAATCGGACCTTATACTGGGATGAAACCCTCCTAAAGCTCCTGTTCTTACCGTCACATATGAGGGTTCTTTCTATCCTCGTCAGCTCTTCTTTGAAACTGGTGAAGTACTTGTTAAGCGCCCACACAAAAGCCTGGTAGGTCCTGAAAGGTGGATCTGAGGCCTTCCTGGAGCCGTGTGAGGGGCCAGAGCCCGGCGGGCAGGGCTCCGAACTGTACCCCGTCACTTCGTCTATGAAGCGCTGCAGCCTGAACACGGCCTGCCCGTACACAGCGATATACTCCAACACAGAGCGCAGGCAGTTCTGCAGCATAACACAGGAAAAGTCTCATTCCTTTCTTAAACAGAACATCTTCTCTATCAAGATATCAGTAACCAGATTTCTAACTTACACCAGTCAGATGAGTTAGCACCACATTATTCCTCACTGACACTTTTCCATCGTGATGCTGGAATATAAAGTGCTTCTTAACACCTGAGAGGAGCCTGTAACATAAAAATCATGAAAAGGTAGATTATTCTTATCAATTAAAGATAGTTCCACGTGCCTGAGCATGCAGAGCAGAAAAGAAAACAGAAGATTGGTTCTTTTATGTGGAGGGAACCTCACACTGCAGAATCAGTAGTCTTACCACAATGTCTCTCGTATTACTTGGGTTTCTGTGACAAAGGCCTTTTCTTCTGGCAGATACAGTGGGTCAGTGTTATACAAGTGCTGATCCCTGAGAAGAGAGGCACCAAGTATAAACATGTGAACATCCTAAGTCATTTCAACTCATAAACAGTAAACACTGCTAGTTACAACATCTTTACACCATCACTGATCCACAGGCACGTTACACACAAATTCTATTTGCATTCATATTATTATAAGGAAGCTGTTTTAGATTTAGGTAGGATAGGCTGAAATTTGTTATATAACATGAAAACTGGACTGAACATAAGTGGGAATAGATCTGATGGAGTTCTCCCCAGACCCCAAACCTAATTTTTATCCCATATTAATGGATCAATGTGACAGAAAATGAAACAAAGAGCGCTGGAAAATCTTTCAAGAAGTCTGGAAAACTATAGCTGAACACTGTTCAAAGAAATAACAAGAAAATGTGTCGAAAACAGTTCAGACTGTTAAAAAAAACAAATATTTTGGTTAAAGCTACTGAAAATACTGTTTTCCTTGTAACCTATATTTCCATAAATGTTTGCATATTTTAATAAACTTATGTACTTTATTCCTAAATGCATAAAGAAAGACAGTGAAACAGATGTAAAATAACAAAGCTACTAAAAGAGGGAAATCTTACCAAACATTGAGTAAGTTGGAATGTAAATGCAAGCTGTGAGGAAAACGAGTTGCATGAGACACCCAGTATGGTGTCACGATGTGCTGCTCAAGCCAGGCCCGGGCATCTGGCTCGCCCACTAGGACAGTGTTTATATAAAAACAACATTAATCCTTATACTGGTTGTATTTCATTGTTAACAAATCATAAAAAAATGTTTATATATTCTCTCTGAGATCACACTATTGGTTCACACCTGTCCATGTCACTGGAACCGTCTTGCTGGAGACATCCTGGTCCTCCTGGGGAGTTCTATCCAACTGAATTCCAGAGTCCTCCCTGCTGATTGGCTGGTGGCTGGTATCATCCTCACTTTCGTCCTCAGACCACTCCTAAAACGCAGGTGGATTACAAAAAAAAAATCCATCTTTGGGTTTTTATGCCCTATAAATTGCACATAAAAGCATTGACATCTGGTGATGTTTTACTTACGGGGGTATCAGGGTATGGTCCAGAGTCTACATCCTCTCCCTCCATTAGGTATTTAGCCCAGTTAAAGTTGTCCTCTGGTTCTGGACAGATACGAGTCAAAGAGATTATGATAATGTCAAGAAGTTCAGATGTACTATTAGATAAACAAGCAAAGCAACAATTTACCAGTTTCCTTCAGCCTGGGTCTCTCAGTAAAGCTGCTGTTAGAAGGGGACCCGGATAAGAAAAGTAGCAGTGACAGCATGCTGTAGTGTGTATCCGTCTGTCAGGGTACAAAGTCACCTGTCACACAGTTTGTTACAATATTTTCACATCTATGATCAGGATGGTGTAGTTTTATCATGAGAGGGAAAAACAGGAGATGATGAAATGTATTGAGCAATTTTGTCAGAGTAAGTTCACATTTTCTGTCTTCTCAGACAGCTTTTTTTATATAAATACCTTTGTTCCATCAGTGTTCGGTAGTGGTGAGTTTAGGAACTCCTCAGTCAGTCTCATCCAGCTTCCAGCTTTACTCAGGTCTGAGTGAACCATCAGCTTCTCATAGATTCTGAAACACATGAAACATGATGATGCTTGGCAGGATTGTGCAAACGACTTGTGACACAATCTCCCATGTGAAAATGAGAATCAGATAGAGGCTTATTTAGTAGTGTTGGTGTAGCTGGTTTCTGTATTATTTATGTATTTACACAGTGGTAAAAGCAGGGGGAATAAAGTTTCTGTAGTAGAAAACAAAACGTCCGTGAACGATTACCCCAAAAAGCTCCTACTAATGGCAATACAAGAACAATTCCAGCCATTGATTCACTTACCCACTTATACTTCGTTGAATTTTGTGACTGTCAACGTCCAAATACCGGTGAAACCTGAGAAAAACACAATATTACATTATTAGTATCGAATCTGGTTGTAGCTAGCTAAGTTAGCCGTTGATAAGCTAGCTTCGTCCAGTGATTTAGCAAACTTACTTGAAATTGGACCATGCAAACTTCAAGGCAAGCTGGAAATTCTGATCTTCCTCGTCTTCAATCCCGCTGATAGATTTGATCAGCTTCTTTACTTCTCTCTCCGTCTCCTTTTCGAAGGTGCTCCAGTGTGCCATGATACTGTCAGTGCTGCAGAGGCATCAGAACATTACGCTGCATGTAGCTGCACGTCTGTGAGTCTCGTCTGCGGCTCTGTAAGCTAAGTGGAAAGTACCTAATAACCAAAAGTATACTTTAAAAGTATAGTTGTTAAAAATGAGACTGGGCTGTTTGAATTGTTGCTGTTGATTGTTTTGATCCCTCCATTACCGCGCGACCATCTACGTACGATGTGTTGTACGCATGCGCAAAATAAAAATAGCGTTTAAAACGTTATTTTTCTTGTTTAATATAAATGCTTGTTTACAAACTACCCTTTTAGTTATATATTTATTTTTAACAAAAAGAATACGTAAAAAAAATTAGACAAATAGCAGAGGAAACACTAATATAATATTTTCTCCCATAATCCTTTGCGCTCTAGTCGGGTTACGTTAGATGGTAACTGTTGGGATATCTATCCTTTAACGGTTTGAGATTTCTAATTTCCAGTGTCCTCCTCCACCCTACGTAGTTTAATAGTTGCCTCAAATATGTACATACACAAATACAAACTGTTTGAAAGACCTATTACACAACGTTTTCAAATAGTTTCTTTGTATAAACTAAAAGAATAAATAATCTGTGAAATTCGTCGTCAATGGGGCGTGGCTAATCCGTAGACTAACACTCGCACACAAACATTCACACGCATAACTTTACTGAAGCGAG
The DNA here is from genome assembly GCA_037177335.1 of Kiunga ballochi. Classification (NCBI taxonomy): domain Eukaryota; kingdom Metazoa; phylum Chordata; class Actinopteri; order Atheriniformes; family Pseudomugilidae; genus Kiunga; species Kiunga ballochi. The sequence goes on along the minus strand of JBAMIG010000015.1, from coordinate 22,236,738 downwards.
CGCGGTTCCGTGGCCCACGAGCGCTGTGTAGAGAAAACCAGACATCCAGCCACCTCTCGGCGAAAGGAAATGAAGAGGAGGCTACATAAGAAATACTTGATTTTGATACTGGCATATTCAGGTTTACTTCTGCTAATCCCGTACGTGTTAGATTACCGGGATAAATCCGCTCAGAACGCGAAGCTACCGCAGCAACAGCCCAGATGCCCAGATTTGGAGAACACCGTGGCGCTTCTGTGGGATAACGGTTACAGAGTCAACGGCAGCGATGCGATGGAGTACGCAGTCAACAGGAGCCAGTCTCGGATAAACATCTATCTGCACGCCACCTGGAGGACTGGCTCCTCGTTCTTGGGGGAGTTGTTCAATCAGCACCCTGATGTTTTTTACCTATACGAGCCGATGTGGCACATATGGCAGGCTCTGTACCCGGGAGATGCGGGCAGCCTGCAGGGCGCAGTGCGGGACATGATGAACGCGCTGTACCGCTGCGACTTCTCCGTCCTCAAACTTTACGCTGGCTCGCAGAACATCACCACCTCCTTCATTTTTGGGTGGAAAATGAACAAGGTGATATGCTCGGAGCCGCTGTGTGATGCACACAAGCGTAACGAAATCGGGCTGGTGAAAGAGGACCGGTGTGCAAAATGCCAAAAGAGGGACCTTAGGGATCTGGAGAAGGAGTGTAAAAAGTACCCGGTGATGGTGATCAAAGGAGTCCGCGTCTTAGATCTCAGCACCCTGGTTCCTTTGATGAGGGACCCCGCTGTAAACCTCCAGATAATTCAGCTTTTCAGAGACCCAAGGGCCGTGCACAATTCGCGCCTCAAGTCCAAACAGGCCCTGGTGAAGGAGAGTATCCAGGTGCTGAGGAGCAAAAAGCAGACCGATAAGTACAAGCGCTTGCTGGTGCCGAGCAACAGGATGAACCGCGCGGAGAGCTACGTGGCCAGCGCCATGGAGCTGATCTGCGACAACTGGCTCAGTGACATGATGCTGGTGACCAACGCGCCTCCGTGGATCAGGAAAAACTACCTCCGCATCCGCTACGAAGACCTGGTCCTGCAGCCCATGGATGAGCTGCACAGGCTGCTCCGCTTCGCCAACCTGTCCAGCTTCTCCGCTTTGGAGAGGTTCGCGCTCAACATGACGCACGGGCACGGCTATTCATCCGACAAGCCGTTCCTGATATCATCAAGGGATGCAAAAGAAGCGATATTTGCATGGCGAGAGAGGCTCAACGTGGAGCAGATCAACCAGGTGGAGGCCTACTGCAACGAAGTCATGAGGCAGCTGGGGTACGAGAAACACAACGTGGAGAAAGCAACATGAGGGCGAGCAGCGCGTGGGTTAAGGTGAGGTCACCTTTGGCACAGAGAGTAAATCAGAAAGGCATAAACTCACTGTGTGCAGAGGATGCTGCAGATGTCTGAGTCAGTAAACTCTGGCCTCCTTTTCTGTGAGACAAAGTCTACAAAAACAGAAACATCTGCCACATGGTGTGCTTTAGAATCTCAGCAGAAGCTGTTATTACCTGCATTCATACAGGTGGAAGCATGCCCACAACACATAGACCTTATTTTTACCAGAGGTGTGGGCTTGAGTCAGATGACTTGGTCTCAAGCTAGACTTGAGTCATTATTTTAATGACTTCAGACTCGACTCGAGAAATTTATGTATGACTTGCAACTCGACTTAGACTTGCACTGAAATGACTTGTGACTTAACTTTGACTTTGGACTGTTGACTTGAAAGTAAAGTTAGCTAGTCAAAGTTAGCTAGCTAATGTTAGCTTAGTAACAGAACATTAGCATGATGCA
>JBAMIG010000015.1:22218593-22229778 GCA_037177335.1 Kiunga ballochi | reverse complement strand
TTCACATCATTCTCTGTAAACACTGGAGATCCCAGTAAACACTCAGACCAGCAACCGTGCTGCGTTCAAAGACACTTAAATAATTTTTTCCTTATTCTGATGCTCAGTTTGTACCTCAGCCAGTCATTTTAAACACATCTACACGACTAAATGCATCATGTTACAATGTGATTGGAGGATAGATACACCTGTGTTAACCTCTCCATCACCGGATGGTGATAAGGTGCGTTACTGGAACACTGGTGACCCGATGGGAAATAAGAAATTAAAAAACAAATGAGCGAGTGTATCTCATTAAATGGTTGTTGAACAAATAACCTTCTAGAAGCTTTAATCTAATGGTGTACTTTATTTTAACACAGATTATTAACCTGCATCTGCATGCTTGTTATAATTTGTGTAAAAAAAAAAGCGTGATTGAATTATTAAACCAAATATCAGGTTAAAAAAAAAGGATCAGAGTCAAGACATGAACACGTAAAAATACTCGTCTAAGTATAATTTATACCTCTTTTTTTAAATCTTTATTGAGATGTCATGCAAACCATGGCACACCGAGCCTTGCAGCCGGCTGCTACTAAACAGCAGGTGCACATAATGACAATTGGGCTACATCTCATATTTCTCAGGTATAGAGAGCATTTAAATATAGCCAGAAAGACACTGAAGCACAGCAGAGTGGAGAAAGACAGAGTGCACATGAAGGTTAGACAAGAGTCCCACAAGTGTCCTCTGCTTGAGGTGCCAGTCTGCAGAGATCATTTCATTTGTTCATAATGTTGCTCTCTAAAGTGCTCTGAGACTTTAACAGAAAAGAAAGAAGTCGCTGAACGACACCACTTCCTGCTCTAACTGTACATCAGTCAGAAACGCAGAGCCTTGATGATAGAAAGAAATCAGTTTGTCTGGTTTTTACACCCTGTACTGCACTCTTTTCAGCCTCAGAGCAGATTAAAGGACAATGAGCAGTGTTTTTTTTTCTTGAGACGCATGAGCTTCCTCATCATCGACAGTGAAGGCTGACAGTTCACAGCCCTTCTCCCTCCAGCAGAGTTTGAATGATCTACTCTGCACACAGTTTGGTTACAGTTTATACAAGTTTCATTTCCTCCTGGAGGTTCGGCCAAGTCGCTCAGCAGCTTTTTCCTCTTGTGAAATCCAGAGATTCAGCTCACACAATCGTCCCTTTCACACCTACCTTTATGTGCTCATGAATAAATCTGGCAGCCACTTTGTGTTGGTAATGGATGGCCTCACAAGGCTGCATGGGAAATGTATGCAAATCCTAAACAGGGATTAGTTTAGATGTCAAAAAGCGGTCTATAGGAATAAAAGGAAATGCTTAATGCCTCTCCAGGTTGGGTTCAACTCAACGTAAAATGGGTTCAGATTTGTGTCACCCGTCTGATAGTTTAAAACTGTTAATATTGAAGGTGGAAATATGCCAAAGACAAGTTTTTGCACATATTCATGCTGTGTGAGAAACTCTATATCTATAACAAAAAGTAAATAGTTTGCTACAGATAACTGATGCAGAACTAAGACATACAAGGACACTTAATGATTAAACCCAGTCATTTTGAAGGGAAACGACAGAGTTCAGTGATCCTGTAAAGAAACTTTAGACCATGCCAAGAGGAAATATATTATACAGTATACTGCTTCAGGTCAACCTATTGATTAGCTCAACCTATAGAAAGGAAATGCAAGAACAGCTGTTTGTTCTGTCCGTGTGTTAATAATTACAGCAAGGTGTTTTTAAAGGAGTCTTTGAATTAAACGACAGATGATCATTTTAATCATGGTAAAAGTAAATGTGTACTCTGTAAGTGCAGGCATCTGATAATAACCCTACTTTTGTGTTAATGTCAGTCAGTCAGCAAACTTTCCACTTCACAAAGCACTCTCTTTTTAGGAGGCTCTCAAAAATACAAATAACTGGCTAACTTGCAGCACTAGCTTAAAAAAAAAAGGAAGCATTTAGCCTGCTAGCTAAAGTGTTTTTACACCTTAAACTTTATCTTGGGCTTTTTTGTTATTGTTTTTAAAATGTATACACATGCCAAAACAAGCCCTTTAGATATACTTTCCAATTATCAGGTAAAAAGATGAAAGCAGGGGAATTATTTTTATAAATGTGAAAACATCTGATAGATTAAATGTTTAATGAGCTTCACAGTTTTAAGGACTCAAGCTGCGAGACTTTTTGCTATTAAACTGTCGGACTTTGCTTTTAACAAACTGATAAGACAATAGCTCTAATTTAACAGGCTTTTATATACACCACCAGTCAAAAGTTTGGACACACTTTCCCATTAAGGCTGTTAGGAAGATTGCATGCAAGCTTTGAATTTCTGCTTCGTCTGGTGTCAGTGGTCTCCATGTATCAAAGTTTAGCTTAATAAAATGGAAAAGAAAAGCAAATAAGGTAATCATTTTACAGCTTTGAAGCTTTTCAGTGCAGGGATGACAATGCTTCAGCAAAACTACTTTAGTATTGTGTACGGTCATCTATTATTGTCTTTTTAAGGCATCTTTTATCTCAAATGAGGGTCTAATCACCAACCAGACAAGGTTGGTACTGTGGTTTTAAAGCCAAGATAGTTCTCACTTCACACTGTCCAGAAACACAGCAGATTTTTTTTTTTATATTATATATATATATATATATATATGCGCATACAAATTTACACATGTATGTATGTACAATATGTACAGACATATGTATGCATATACGTACATGTGTATGCATGCATGTAAAATACTGCAAGAAGTTGTGAAGGGAGAGTTTCTTGGACAATAAAACATATTTAGTAATTAGATACCAGTAAAACACAGATTTTTACTACACATTTTTCTGCCATTAATGTTTTTGTTACATGCTACAGCTTTCGTTAGTCACTTAAACAAAGAGTTGACATGGATTAGTTAGCTGATATACTAAAGTCAGGCATTTCTGTGATAATTCAATTTGCCATTTACAGCATCTCCAAGAGGAGGATATGTTCTTTGTTAAATTAATACAGTTTTTTAAATTTACAGTAGATTTATATTCAAAAGACTCGGAAATATTAGTAAATATCTATAGACAATAAAAAACAAAGGAGGCCTGCTTTTTCTTTTACTTCACTGTGTAAATTATTATATCAGAGTGCATATCCCCAGCCGCTCTTAAATCATTAAATCATCAGCATGATTTCATAAAACAATAAACATACTTATGTGTGCCATTTATAAAAAGAAAATAAGGAAACAGTTCAACATACAGGAAGGGATCCAGACCAGCTCAAAGACGAGGTGAAATGAACTGAGCAGTTCAGGAACAAGCTCAGCATTGCAGCTATTTACACGCTTGCATTCACATCACAGATATGCTGCTGTGTCTGCAGAGGAACCCCCTCATCACAGGATGGATGCTTAACCAACCAGCCAAACACCAGACTGCTAGCAGCTTCAGAAGAAGGGCACACATTTACCAAACACCTTCTTTTTTTTTACTTTTACAGCCTTTTATCAAAGCTGACTGGTGGACTGGTAAATCCTCCCATCACACGATGACAGAGTAATGGTTTTCACATTTTTCTCTTCTTCTACACCAGCAGAACCACAAACATGCAGACAGAATCTGAAATGGGTATTTGCTCCCCAGATCCAAAGGTTCGCCTCCTCTTTAAATAGTAAAAAGATCTGAAAACAGAATGAGATGTGAAGAAGACTCTCTCTGTGTGATGAAGATGAAGGTTTGTCCCTTAGACCCTCCCCTCTGATTTACTCCTATATCTCCAATCTGTCTTTATCTCTGAAGGAATGGGCCCTTTTCCCGCATTGAGGTGGACAAAGCTGTGGTGGCTGGATCCGGTCGTGTAGCTTAGTGTAGAGGGGATAAGGTCAGACATGATCCTCAATGGGGAAAACTAGACGTGTGCCTCGGCTCAGCAGCTCCTGCTCGCGGGAGTCCAGCTCACGCTCCAGCGCCTCCTCTGATGTGCTGCCACTTCTTTTTCCATTTGCGCTCCAGCCCAACCCTCCAGCAGCATCCGCCCTGCTGCTGGACGCTCCGTTGGCTGTGATGGCGGTGTCACCAAACATGAAGGTCAGGTCGGCATCATTGTGAATCAGGTCAGCGTCGGGGTCCCTCAGCTGCTCGTGATTCTGAAAGCAAGCCCAGAGCAGAAATGAAGGGGAACACGGGGACAAACTCACAAATGACACTTTTTCTGTTCAAAACATTCAAAAAGCACCACGGTGAGTTTCCAGAACAGGAAATGATGAAGACTCTCCTCTGCAGGTCTGTGTTATAGGTGAATCTCCTACAACAACAGGAAACCAGAGTGGATTGTGGTTAAGTCATAAATAGCTTCAAAACACGAAGTCCTCGCAGTTCAAATCGACTGCGTGAGTCGATACTCTACTAATGTCCTCGGGGAATTCTGGTTGAACCAACATCGGGTCAATGAAGAGATTTTTCCAGCAGGGAACAAAAACAGTTAAAGATGTGATTTATGAGTTAAAACAGTAACGCAGTAGTGAAGCTGAACTGTCAGACCTTCCTCATCAGGGCCACTAAGAGGGGCTGAAAAGGACCTCATGCTCAAACTGGTTCATGTTTGAGCTGTACTGGTTGTTCTGGCTTTGTAGGGCAGAAAACATCACATTTGTGACCCTAAAAAGAGATACATTTTTGGTTTAAATAACTAAACTGGAAGCAATCCCACACATGATGGACGGATGTGCTGATTGTTTAGTCTCTGCAGATAATTTCTGTTTATGAGTCTTTAAAGGATCTGTTGGATGATTTTTTTAAATATAGTTTTCAGTTCAGTAGGAAGGAAAATCTATTTTTGCTTGTGAGGTGTTTTCCCATTTACATTTCATATCATCCCAAACAAAAGATAAACCAGGCAATGTGCTTTATTTAATCCTGTCTGTCCCGCTTGGTAACAGAGCTCTGGAGGGCTGAGATTATACGGACAGGCAGATTTATTTTGGCAAGCTGTCGCCACAAACTGGGTGAAAAACCTTTTTCTGCATTGTGCTTAATACAGGGATGTACTGTAAAGTGTTTTAAAACAAACTATGAGGCTATTTCTTCTTCATTTGCAGCGCAAATGCCATTGTAAAGGTCTAACCCCTGTGGAAAAGCTATCATGCAAAGTATTTTTGCATGGAACGAAAAGGGGAATTTTCCCAAACGAATCCGATCGCGTCTTCAATGGGAGTTTTTGTGTTTGAAATGTCAGCCTGCAGTGTTTATCTGAACAGTAGCCATCATTGAATAGTGATGAAAAGGGCTTTTTAAACCAGCTGAATCCAGAAAGACTCCTAGACTATCCATTTTCCCTGTTGCACAAGGCCTCAGTGCTTTGTGATGCGTTTACTGCCACGCATTGGAAGATCTCTCACAATAATACAGTTCTTCCAAAACCAAGAAGAAAAAAATGATTGGTAATGACAGATTATCTTGCCGAGACAAATGGAACAAGAGAAATAAACAAAAAAAGACATTTGCTTTAAAATCTCATTCTTCAAGCAGATAATGATCTACAGCATATGATGTGTGTGGAAACATTAATTCAGCTCTTCCTAAATACAAGATGCTTTGTTATTTTTCACTTTACACAAAGAAGTACAACATGTAAAGATCTTTTAATCTCAAGTTAACACAAAAAGTAAGCCCTCATGTGTTTGGTGCATTACTTCATGTTTATTTCCCTAAATGGAGCTGTGTTTGTAAGGAAAATGCATTAGTGAGAGTTAAGTTATGGGTTGTGCTCATTAAAACTTCCCTGCCAAACAGCTTTTTCTGCAACCAAATCCAGTGTGGCGTCATTTTCTGGCTTAGATTATTGAAATCTGCAGCGAGATCACATCCCATTCTTCAACCAGCTTCACCTTTTAAACCCGTGCAGTGTGTTGGTCACAGTTTGTGCCAAAACCGTGCTCAAAGATAACCCATAGGAGCTCGGTGGGATTAGAGTCAGGCCATTCTGATACGATAGAGTTTCTCTCCACATGGAAATTTCTCTTTGATTCTGGTGCTTTTACACTTGCAGCCTTTACAGAAATAAAATCAATAAGACAATAATAAACTACAGTTATCTATAATCCAACCATCCAACCACACAACAGAGATCCTTAATATTCTGCACAAAACCCGTTTTGGAAGAAAAAAGGGGCATTTCTTTTTAAAAGAGCAGAATATATAAGGATTATACAACCCACTGAGCCCATGACAGATATTGTGCAATCATTGGTGTAATAAAACACCTCCATCGTCTCCATTCTCAAACTCTGAAGCGAGTCTCTCTGTGGGGGCCAGCATCGTTTAATGGAGGATAGAAGTTAGTCCCAGACTGACTGGAGATGTGGCATTTCCACTGGTTGCAGAATCTCCTCTCTCTGCAGTGAGATTTCCACCAGCGATAAGCTTTTTTTGCCACCTCACACCATCACACTGCCTCCACCACATCACACCATCAATACACCAATTGTGTTATCAGCGTCTTCTCTCGCTTTTATGATCACATATCACACTACAAGCAGAATCTGGACTCGTCGCTGACCAAAACACTCCCCTACCAGTGCAAACTGACCTGCAGGTGAAGCTCAGGCTTTCTGGTAACCAGGCTGTTGAAACTAAAGTTGCACTTTGGCACAGTCCCATCCAGATCAATCAAAAAATGGCATATTTGGAGAGGGGTCCATGCTCACAGGTGCTGCCAAACAGGCACCGGATTGTCAGCACCTGAGGTATTACGAGCTCACAACAAGTCAATAAACCGTTTGCCACTTGCAGAAAAGATAAGTCATGCGTGCAACCCATATAAATACACACATTTACTTTCTTTTAAGTTTGTGAAATAACTGTGAGAACTAGGGGTGTAATTTCATCTAGACTGTATGACGTCACACACACTGCCTCTCTGTTCCACTCAGCTCTGAGTTTACAGCCAGTCCGGCTGCACATTCCTGCACGTTCATGCGACATACCGCCATCTCTCTCCTCTCACAGATAAAGGATCTTTTGCACATCTCGAGCCGTGTAGGATTGTCTGTTGTCCGGATGCATTTTGTGCTTACACATAAGGACACTCACCTCGTACGCCCGAGGACTGGTCAGACAGCTCGCCAGCGGTCCACAGTAACCAGGCAGGGTAGAAGTAAGAGGTGGACCGCTGTGTGTGAGAATGGGTTTAAGATAACTGAGATGTTATTAAGGAAAAAAACCAAAAACATAAAAAATGTTAGTAAAGCCTGATTCAGTCTTTCCCCTTTTATCATCACAGCCTATAATAAAGCCATTATCCTCCATATTTAAATATATATATTTTTTTAGATTTTATAATATAAATACCTCCAGTAGAAACTCTCCTACACACGTTTCAGTAATTGAATTATGTCGTGGTAACTTAGAGGACGTTTACCCAGAGGATAAGGGTGGAGCTTCAATTTTTACGAGAACCTGTGAGTTGCTAGGCGGAAAAATCATTTGTGATTCTTGGCAGCAGAGCAGCAAAAGGAACCAGGACTCTTGTTTGTAATTAGTCAGGCAACGAAGTGTTAAACGTAAAACCAGCAGTTGTAGAGCCAGAAATGAAAGCGCCAGGTCTGAGATGTGTCGGAGGAGCAAAAAAGCAACCCTGCTCTACTGGAACGGCACGGCGTGTAAAGCTGCAGCTGGAAAACACAGCAGCTCCACTGTAACACAGCAACACAATCAACCACCTGGGGTGGGACTCGGTCAGCAGGGATGGGAGGGTGATGGAAATGGAGGATGAGCTGCTAAACACATTAGGTCTGCTGTTGCAGCCAGACTAAAGGACAAAAGCAAACCGTTTTCTAGATTCATGTTTGTTAATCTGTTTCCAAAGCCAGGATTATCCAGAATAAATAAATAAATAAATATGACATAAACATAAAAAACAGGCCACCACACAGTCATTCTGACTGGGTATGTGGCCTGAGATTACCACTGATGCTCCACATGTAGCCTGTGCTCAAACACGTTTCTGATGCCGGACACAAAGAGGATACTTGTGATCGAAGCTGTACCACAGTCTGAAGAGCCAGGCACTCTCCTGCTTGGTTTTACTTCGACCCTCTGCTTGGCTGCCATCCTAAAGAAACACATAAAAATATATTTTCTTATTACAGATTCACTTCGACACATTATCGCCGCTTTCTTTGCTGATTTCATATGAAAAGTGCAGAATTACAACCAGGTCTTTGGGAGTGAGGAAGACCTTTCTGAATTCACAGCACTTTTACTTGGGTTGTTTATTTTCAACCATGTCCTTTTCCAGTCTCACCACATGTCCAGCACTGTTACAAAGTTTGCAGTTAATCTGGTTGAACTGTAACGCTGCAGCCATGCGTGTTGGCGAGGAAGTAACAATAATGCATTTCAGGCCTTTAAAGCCATAATCTGTGCCTGTAATTCATCGCTACTTCTGCTTCTTTGTACAATCTTTTCTAAACTATGGCCAACAAATAATGAAACTGTCAATGCAGCAAACAGAAGTGCATGTCCTCCCACTACAGAGATTAAATTTTAGGTTCATAGCCTCATGACAGCATGCAGAGCACAGATTGACTCAAAAGGGTTGAGAAGATAAAGACGTTTAGGCTTAATGCATAACTGAGTAAAGAAGAATCTGGATTATAATTTCATATATATATATATAATGTATATATAATGATGAAGATTTAGAGAACAAGGAAGAATCTCTGTATGCTTGGAAGTAAGCCAAAGGTCTGTCTGGGTGCTTGTGATTTTCAGGGCCCTTAGGCCATGGACACTCCCAGAAATCACTGCCTGTGCACATACATGCAACAGAAAGAAATGTATGAGGACATGATGTGACAAAGTTGGGTTTCAGGGGGCATTTTTTCAAAGCAACCCAAGATTTTAGAACAGAAGTTGTAACTTCTGCTTTCGCTTTATCGCTCTGTTATAAAAAAGCATGTTTATTTTTACAGCACACTTCACTAAAAGTGTGATAACATTATAAATTAAAGAAGATAAAAACATTATTAAAAACATGACTGAGTTTCAACCAGATTTGGGTTTTTCTATGAAAAACTACTGGGACAGGTGGGACTTAAATAAACCAGTGTGCCAGCTGGTCTGAGGCTTCTTTGGTCATTTGTTCCAGAAAACATAGTTTGCGTGTCTATAAATCTGCTGATTTAAGCCGCAGAAGCAGAACAGCTTCTGGCAGTGAAAGCAGTACTAAATGTGTGATTCTCACCCCCTGCAGGACCTGGAAGCTGTCTCCAGAGGCCTGCAGGTCTTGATCTGTATCTACACCAACCCTGCAACACAGAAAGAAGGTGATGAGAAAATGCTGAATATGTGTAAAGCTTAAAATATATTATAGCACACTTTCATTGTAATTTATTCTGGGTTTAATGCCAATAATCAGCTCATACTCTGCATGGTTGTAATTCTCCATTTAGGATCAAACAGTTTAACATAATTCTGTGAAAAAGATAACAGGATAAAAAAAACGTAATGCTGAACCTTTGTGTTGGGTAAAGGCCACAAATGTGACAATTTGACATTCACACCGATAAAAAAAAAAAAAAAAGCATGGGTGGTTTGGATTTTGAGCCAAAACACAAATCCAATGGCTGACTCCTAACTGCACAATATGTCCCCCCCATAGTTACAGTTTAACAGTGTAGGCATGGTCCAGGTGACACAGAAAGTTCAGCCAGGAGTTTGTGGTCGGGTAATAAGTCGCTGCTCTGCATTGTTTGGAGTTTGCATAAAAATAATCACATATCTTTTTTATTTGCTGGGTTTTGTCACCGTTACTGAAGCTTACTCACCATAAAAGCAGCAGTTTTACCATTAGTTTCAGCATCAGTGCTGGAGGAGCGCTCAATGCTTTGGGAGGTGGACCATCACACTGGTCAGATTATAGACTTTTACATGTTTATGTTGAATTTAATTTATTTCACTGGAATTATTTGGGTTTATTGACACATTTCTCTGGTGCAAATAGGTGTTAAAAGGATTTTAAAAAAAGGGATAAATTCACACTGATCAGGTAGGCTTTATACGAAACCCTCATCCTGGTCTATTCCACTGGCCTAAACGAGGCATTGAATATTTAGGTATTTCACTTCCTCCTGGTTTAAGAGCGCTGAATCAGGTGTGTGTACACCTGCTGGTAAACAAAACCAAATGTAATCAGATAGTCCAGTCTAAAATCCTCCATTGTGGTGAGATTAATGTTACACAGAACTCATAGAGGACCCATTATCCTACTTTAGATGCATGTTTAGATGAACAGTCATACAGAAACAACCCCAGTTGTATCTGAATAAATGATATAGAACTAACAAGGAAGCATGAGACTACACACGTTTGTATTGTATTGTATTATCAGGCTTTTAATTTACAACTGCTTTTTGGTCTCTTCCTCCTAAAGGGCTTTCCCTTTGGCTGTGCATGGAACAAGCTGCCATTGCACCATCAGAGAGTTTGGACCAAACTGGACCAAGCGTTTAGATTCACAGGCCTCAGTATTTGGTTAAACCCATATTTATGGGTAAACAGTCATGTTGGATGGATTGGTTGGGCAGAGGCATTATATGACCCTTTTCCACCAGCACACCACCGACTCGGCCATTTCAGCCGACACTGCTGGTTTTGATAGTGTCCTTTAGAAGTGAGGCGTCTTCAGTGTGAAGATGTGTGTTTGCAACACACACACGACCTGCTGATGCTAGCCCAAATTGTATTCCACAGTATAGCAGCTGCAGGTTGGGAGTCGCTCTCATAACTCATCCTGTGATGGTGAATTCTGACCTCTCCGTCTAAATGATAAAATGTTTCTGCTGGGCCGGGAAGCACCTGATGGTGTCAGTGACTACTAGTGGAAAAGCTGTGAATGATAACATATAAGAATGGTATAATTAAAACCTCTGAGGAAATTTGACAGCAATAGATCACATGTTAGTGGGAATATTTAGCTTCAATACATCTGCTTCTAAAACGCAGTGCTGTCATGTTGAGGAAAAGGACCTTTGTTTTACTGCTCAGTGGTTATGGAAAAGTGGAGGACGGTGCTTTGTCAGTGCTGAAAAAAGCTTGGGAATGCTTTGAAAAAAAGGTGAGTTATGGGATCAGTTTTTCCCATTAAACTATGGTCATGTGCTATATGTATTATATATA
>JBAMIG010000015.1:22177125-22189591 GCA_037177335.1 Kiunga ballochi | reverse complement strand
TGCCACAAATGTCTTTGCAGAGAACTAAAAATACTGAATGGAAACAGAGAGATGACAGTTTAAATGTATTTGAGATGATCCTTTATTTGGACCAGTATGAGGTGTGGTTGGTTGAAGACAGGGTAAACAAAGATGCTCAACCTTTCTTGTGCTTTTTGTTGCAGAAAACTGAAATATAGATTATGTCTGCGGGAACAGAGTGGATCAGTGTAATCGGCTCATTATTTATTTTTGGCACAGATCAGTTTTTCTTTACTATGGTATGGAGAGGAACTGGCTCTGGACCTTCTCCTCCTCCGGCCCCTCCTGCACTCATGGGGAATGTGAGGCATGTCCTGTCTGCTGAACTGAAGCAGCGTACTGAATGTAGGACTGTTCTCCACTCACTAAACATTTAAAAACTAAACCAGTCCTCCCAGTGGTTCAGTGAGTTGAAGGTTAATACTGACAGCGCTTCATTTCACAACCAGTGAAACCATTAACTTGAACCTAAAGGGGTGGTGGTGACTGTAACTAATTGGACTCATTGAATAGGTGAACAGCTGTTCATTTTATTTTTAGATGTAGACCATAGGTATATGTTGTATATAAGCAACATAATGAATGAATTTACTGGAAAAACATTATTTATGCAGCCTTCTGATGCGACGTCATTTTCTAGTATTTTTTGACAGTGATGGACATTGTTGTTGAAGATGGACTGTAATGTTAATTATTTTCACTTTAAAGTGGAATAAACCTCTTCTCTGTGGATTCATGCTGCTCCTCAACGGCATGATGGATAGTTCTGTTTTTTCAGCTAGAGGATGTTTAAGCAGTCAGCTAACACTATGCTAGGTTAGCATACGCTATAGCTTAGCTAACAGTCAGACAGTATAAAACTCTGTTTTGCTAACTGTGAGGATTGTGTATAATATTGGATATATATGTATAAAGATTGGCTCAATGGTACGAACTAATGCCTTATTGTGACGAGTCATTCTTCAAACTACAGATCAAATTTACTGACCACAAAGATCACACTCCATATCGGTGTGTGTGGAGCTATATGCTGTGAGTAACTAGCCATGTTAGCAACATAGCTTTAGCAACACAGCTTTAGCAACATAGCTTTAGCAACACAGCTTTAGCAACATAAATAAAAATCATGCAGCAAAGTGTGTATTGTTGCGCATTACAGAGAGTTAAACTGAAACCGCAGAACTGCTGAGTCATGAATAACTTCATAATGTTATGAAACATACCTGTTGGTTCCACTCAGCACGGCTGTAAAGTTGCCTGATGTTAGCTATACCGTTATAAAGGATCGAGGGTTGAATGAAGTCAGAGCTCCATCTAGTGGACAAATGCTGCAAGGACATCATTCTGCAGTCCACATAACTAAATGTAGACTAAATGTGTTGAGGTGCTGCCATGTGATTGGCTGATTTGTGTTAATAATCATAACATTGTGTACATAAAAACAATTCAGCTCGTGTACATCCCTATGAAATGTGCACAATTTAAACGGATAAAGTGTGAAGAGGAAAAGTAAAGCAGTGGACCATATCTTATGTGTGGGTATCAAACAAACTGAATGTTTTAATACTGTTTATTCTTTTCTTTTTATTTCCTTGTATTGTTTTTAAAATACTTTGGTAAGAATAAGTTAAAACTAGAAAAAAAAACGTGTAAAAGTTGCTGGTTTTCAGTGTGAGCAGAGTATTACTGAATTATTTGCTACATTGTGATGCTCGAGTCATTTCTGTTCATGCTGGTTTTGTTGGCATTGTTTATAAGATCAGCCAAATTTGTGTCAATAAATGTGCAGAAGACCAGAAGGAAAAGGGTCTTTTTATGAAAACACTGCACATCGTACTTATACTGGTTACTGGTTTGTTTTGACTCAAAATGAGCTGGTTTGTCTAATTCTGACAGGTTTTTGTTTTTATTAAATAAGCTGGATTTTCTAAACATAATTTTTTAAGTTTAATTTTCCTTTTTGCATTAAAAAGTAACGTAAACAAGAATGCATCTAATTAAAATACCTTATTAGCATTAATTGTAAGCAGGGGATTCATCTAGCATGTTCGTTTATGTAACATTTATGGCGAGCTTCAGCAATCCTTTCTATTATACCTGCCCTTCTTTAATAACTACAAACTGAAACCTTTATGCAATATTAAAATGTGATTTAAACAAAATGTTTGTATTCTCCTGCAGGATGATACAGGATGAAACGCCTAAGGTTGTCCAGCTGCAGTGACAGTTCTGACGATGAGAGTGAGTCACTTATCTGAGAGACTCAGTAAACTCATTTCTCTTTCATTCACAACGTTTTATTCCCTCCTTTAGGTCCTTCAACATCCTTCAGTTCCACCAACAAATATGGCAGCAAAGCTGGAATGTCGGGGTCCAACCCAAAGAAACCGGCTGAAGTGAGTGCAGTGCTGATCGAAATGTTTTTTATTCAGGTTCCCTGTGGAAACTAGGTGCATGTTCACAGCATCACATTTCCATGTCTTTGGATCGTTACCCATTTACCCTGATGGTTTAAATCCTTTGTGTGTTTTAGCTTTATTTGAGGAGCTTGCTAACGAGGCTTTGCACACATGAACAGCTGCTCAACCAGCGGTAAACCAGGAGGTTTCCAGCTGGTTAACTAGTATATTCTCAGCCTGATGCTTCACCAGATGCACAAAAAGCTTTTTTTCTTTATTTCTGAGCTACGTTTGGATTTTTTGGGACAGTTTTGATATTTTGGGCAGCCTCTGAAAGGAGACGGTTCAGGTGTGATCATACAGATGGAGGCAGCATATATTCTTTCAACGCTGATCTATCTTTGCTTTCTTTGTTCATTTGCCACCATAAGACTATTAAATACTGATATTGATCCATGTTTTACCATAGATTCCAGTTTCACAGTGAAATTCTGTCATTCCACCCATTTTCCCCACTTTGCTTAAATAATTTGGCCTGACTAATGCCTGGATGTTTACATAAGACATTTGCTTCAGGTAAACTCTCTGAAATGATATGTGACTGACTTAGTGCATGTGTGATCACAGATATAAGTATACAGATCAGAAAGAACACCCACTCTCTGGCTGGCTTTTTGGTTTATTTCCATTCATATCATCTCGTCTCTGAGTTGTGATTAAGATGGAAATCAACACAGAATAAGACAAAATGAGCTGCACTAACTGCATTAGTTGCTGCTTTAATGTTGGGATCAGAGGTTTACTGCTTGTTCTCCTGGCCTCTTCCTCCTGCAGGTGTTCAGAAAAGACTTGATAAGTGCGATGAAGCTGCCCGACTCCCACCACGTCCCTCCAGAGGACTACTACCTGCTGGCAGACACCTGGAAGCAGGAATGGGAGAAAGGGGTCCAGGTGCTTGCAAGCCCGGACACCATTCCTGAGCCGTCTGTCAGGTTTGGCTGTTTTTGCTTCCCTTTACACCAAACCAGGCAAAATATGTTGATTTTACATTTCAGGGAGCCTCACAGTTCTGACAGATTCTGGGTTTGTTTCTCGGATTCAGAGTTATTGCAGAGAAGTCCAAAGAAGTGCTTTACACCCACCAGAGGAAGAATATCCAGTGTTCCAGCCAGGAATCAACAGAACCGGGTTATGTTAACATTAAGGAGCTGGCAGAGGCCATGTGTCGCTACGATCTGGATGACATGGACCTCCACTGGCTGCACACGCTCAACCGGGAGCTGAACCACATGGGTATGATCCACTGAGCGATGTGGGACAACTAGAGGAGCGAGGTGATGTGACATCCATGTGGTTCTTCTTCTGCTGTCCAGGAGAAGGGCCAATAGATGAGCTGACAATGGAACGAGCCATGGAGGCTTTGGAGAGGCAGTGCCATAACAACATGAAGCACGCGATCGAAACCGTGGAGGGTTTGGGGATCGAATACGACGAGGACGTCATCTGCGACGTGTGCCGCTCCCCAGACAGCGAAGAAGGGAACGACATGGTCTTCTGCGACAAGTGCAACATCTGCGTACACCAGGTGGGCCTCAGCCACGTGCATCTCTGAGCACGTAGCCAGCAGGTCGGCTTTCATCGCTGAGTGCGTTCTGACACGCCTCTCTCCCCACAGGCTTGTTACGGCATCGTCAAAGTGCCCGTTGGAAACTGGCTCTGCAGGACGTGCGTCCTCAGCATTGACCCACAGTGCCTCCTGTGTCCTCAGAAGGGTGGTGCCATGAAAGCGACCCGTGCCGGCACCAAGTGGGCACATGTAAGCTGTGCCTTGTGGATACCAGAGGTATGCAGTGTGTTTGCCACGTCGCCATCGTTCTGCAGCTGGTAAGCACTCACCATGCTGCTGCTGCTGCTGTCGCGCAGGTTAGCATCGCTTGTCCTGAGCGGATGGAGCCCATCACTAAAGTCTCCCACATCCCACCAAGTCGCTGGTCTCTCATCTGCAGTCTCTGTAAGCTGAAAACAGGTGCTTGTATCCAGGTGAGTACTGAACTTTATCACTGGGTGCATTCAGATTAGCAGCAGCTATGTAATTATCTTTTTACCCTTAGTGGGTTTTTATGCTTTGCTTCACCCAGATTATATAATGCCCTTTTCTTTTTGATCTTTTTCTCTATTAAACACTCCTGTCTACTTCTCAGCCAGTTCAGGACATTATCTGTAAACACTGGAAATGGTTGTGTGTGAGAAAATCCCAGTAAATACCCATCAACTGCCATGCCACATTCACTCACTTAAATCTCCTTTCTTACCTCATTCTGATGCTTTAACCCACTTCTCACTGGTTTTACTGGTTATTTATGTAGACTATCATACAGGTCTTGATTTTCTTTATATCACTAAACAGGCTGATTCACAAAAACAAGAAACTGATGTTTTCTGTGATGTGTTTCCTTGAGTGCATTGTCCTCTTCCCCCTCTCTGTTCAGTGTTCTGTAAAGAACTGCACCACTCCTTTCCATGTAACATGTGCCTTTGAGCACAGCCTGGAGATGAAGACCATCCTGGATGAAGGAGATGAAGTTAAGTTCAAGTCCTACTGCCTCAAGCATAGCAAGTGCAAGTCTGGTGATACTGGTCTGAGCCCAGCTCGCTCTAAAACACCGGGAGAGATGGGGAAGGGAGGCCAGCGTGCACAGAGACTGCAGGAGCTGGAGGAGGAGTTCTACTCTCTGATCCAGCTGGAGGAGCTGGTGCAGGCCCTCGGGCTCTCCCAGCGCCTGGCGGACTTCATCTATCAGTACTGGAAGCTTAAAAGGAAATCCAACTTTAACAAAGCACTGCTGCCCCCTAAGGAGGAGGAGGAGAACCTGGTGCTGCAGCCTCAGGAGGACAGCATCCACACACGCATGCGGATGTTCATGCATCTGCGACAGGATTTGGAGCGGGTGGGTGCTCTTTTTTTTAATACTGCAGTGTGAAGGTATTTAATGCTGAGTCTTTGGCTTTTACCTCAAGGAGGAACGCGCCACATGATGCAGACTCATGCAGCCTAACAGTTCTGTAACAGTGAATGTGTGTGAGCAGTGTTCAGGTGTTTGTTTTAAATGGTTAAAATCCGATATGTAAGCTTCTCATGTGAGCTGAAAAACCGCTGAAAGGCTTTTCAGTGCAGAAAGTGCATCTGTTGCTCATGCTTGCACCCAGTTCCTGTTGCTGTGTGTGAAAAGTGTGTCGTTTGGTACAACGTTATTTCTTAAGCCATTCACACAGAGAAGGACTAAAGAACAAGTTGTGATCATGGGCTTCAGTCGACCCAGATAAAGTGTCAAATCGCCTTATTTTCTACAAGAAAGAAAGATTTCTGTACTGAAGCCGACCAGTTAGACCAGCGGGCATAGAGACTACTGGGGTAGGACTAGGAACGACCCAGTGATGCAGCCTGCTGGTTGTTTCTCTGTGAAGATGACTGTGTGGATCACATCCCTGAACGGTTTCATGTTTACATCATCATGATGTGTTTCCTGAATGTGCAGGTGAGGAACCTGTGCTACATGGTGAGTAGGCGGGAGAAGCTGAAGCTGCTGCAGAGTAAAGCTCAGGAGCAGATGTTCAACCTCCACGTGAAACTCGTCAACCAGGAGCTGTCAACTGGTGAGCACACACTCTTTTCTGAAAGCCGTAGTGGGATTTATAGATACGGGAAGAAATAAGTGATTCATGAACCATTTTCTTTGAGAAGTTATTCAGTATACCTTTTACACCGGGTTGCTGTGGGACAGCTACAGCCTGTTTAAAACAAACCCTATGTGTCTTCTACGTGTTTCCTCTGGAGCATGACATGGTTCTTTTTGGAGTAGTGTGAACACGCAGTCGAATGCGTACAAATCAAAGAAGCAAACTCTGGTCTGCATGAAAACCGGGGCTCTGAGTTTACATGCAAGCGGTGTGATTTCTGACATTATGAAAGCAAACCATCAGCCTAAGATAAGAAGTGACAGATTAATGTCTGATGTCTGGCTGCCTCCTCTGCTGTTAAATTAAATCTACTAAGGCTGTGTATCAATAAGCACACAACTTTGTGCACTATATTTAGCTAAAAGTCAGTGGACTGAAAATACCTGGATGCTGTCCTGAAATGAGCCAGTAATAGAGTGTGAAACGATGGACACTTCGTGCACAAAACCGACGCCATCTTGCTGACGTAGCAGGAGAGGAAGCACTGGACTTTCAAAATAATGGTGGCAAACAATACAGCAGCGGAGGCTAATGTGTATAGATGTATGAAGTTATATTACACATGTATACCACAGCTTGTTACATATCTGATGGATAACTCACGGATGCAATCATTTTATTAGGCTACGGTAACGATCCAGTGCAGTTAGCATATGTAAATGTTAGCAGTCATTAGCCGTGTCGTAGACACGCGATAATCATTCAGGTGTGAAGCAGAATAGTCTAACTGAGGGGTGTCCACCTCCAGTCCTCGAGAGCCAGAATCTTGAAGGTGTTGGATGAATCTCAGAAAGCTGGATTTCCAGGGTTGCAAAGATGCTTTTTATTAAAGACAATATTTTAATTACTCCACTCCTGACTTCATGATTAGTGACGGCAACCATGTCCAATGTTTAGGACGGGTGAATCCATGGCTGCATTTACACCGGCGCTGTTAGTCCACTTTCCATGTAGCCTTGTCTGCGTTCATGGATCGTACGGGTTGTTTGGAGTTTGGAGTGTTTCCTTACTGTGTGAACAGACCATCCAGTAAACTAAAGAGGGGAAGGGATGTGGAGACTTTGCTTTCCATCCATCCATTAACTACCGCTGTATCCCTAACGGGGTCGCGGGGGGGCTGGAGCCTATCCCAGCAGCCAACGGGCGAGAGACGGGGTACACACTGGACGGGACGCCAGTCCATCACAGGGCTAAGACTTTGCTTTCCATGTGGCCCAAATGTAAGGGCTATGTGCCAATGCTTCTCATACCCTTAACCAAAGAAGAAGGAAAGAAAAGAGCCAGCTTAACTTTTAAACACACACACACTCTCATTCACTCTCTCTCTCTCTCTCTCACACTCACACTCACACTCACACACACACACACACACACACACAGGTGTAGCATTAGGTTTTACAGAGAAGTGTAAACCACTGTTAACCATGTTCCCCTTTCTTTCCCTGAAGGCCTTCCTGCATCATTCCCAGTCGAGAACATGCTGTTTCACCCTCCTCCAAGGATTACTCTTAAACTGAAGATGCCTAAAACTTCAAGTGCCGGAAATGGAAATCCCAGTTCCAAATCTGGCAACGGGCCGCTCTGCCCGGACAATAGTGGTAATGTTGCTGAACTCTCTGCTGAGGGGCTGGGTCAGGGGAAGCCTCAGCTGCACGGCCGGGGGGTCAAAGAAGAGCGCTCTAATGGCCGACTGTCTTCCTCAAGCCATTCAGGCGGCCCGGTGACGGCAGCTAAACCCACTGGCAAACCTTTAGCTTTGCACGCTGCACTGCATGGCCATTCATCAAACGCTAATGGCAAACTGGACCAAGACCGAACATGCATGAACAAACTTAATGGTGTTTTAGAGAAGTCTGCATCCCAGAAGGACACGTCTCAGCAGACACCAAATGACAAGGACGCCTCTAAGCAAGCTTTGGCCAAAAGCAGCTTTTGCAAGTCTGCTATGGAGCACTTTGGCAGGTCCTTCAAAGAGGCTACAATTAACCTGGTACGGACCACAGAGGACCTGCGGGTCGCCGACAAACTATCCCGAAAAGGCACGGTGAAGGAGAAACTATGGGCTAAACCTGTGTCTGAGCACAAAGCCAAAAACGTGCTATCTTACCAGGAGAGTGATGGATACTGCCCTGACCTGGAGCTCAGTGATTCAGAACCAGAACCCAAAGGAAGGCACAGGCAGCATGTTGGGGTGCCACCGCCAGGCGCTTCAAGGAAAGGGAAGCAGTCGCTGAGCTCAAGACGCGCAATGCAAAGGTGACGGTTTTGAGTTTACTCCCTTCCACTGCTTTCTCCAGACCCCACAGCGGGTCATGTCTTTGAACACATCGCAATCAGGGACCAAGCCACAGTCGTAGAGTTGAGTTTGAAGATCACTAAGATCAATCACATCATCGTCTCTGTTGAGATCATCGTGCTTTTGTGGTCAGCAATCAAACTTGTTGCACAGCTTGCAGGTTTGAGTTCAGGAGTGCCCAAGTCTGCCATCCTGCAAGCTTTAGGCGCAACCCTGCTCCAATACACCTGAAGCAAAGGAATGGCGTGTTACCTGGCCTATGTGGCCTCTGCTGGGCATGAATGGCACACGGATGAGGGAACTGAGCCACTTAATTCAGGTGTGTTGGATAAAGGTTGCAGGACACCAGATATCGAGGACCAGACTTGGACACCCCTGTTTGAGTTAAACTGGTGTGCACAAAATGTTCAAACTGGGATGTGAATCATTTTTAAACTGCACCAGAAATATTCCACTTTTATATCACTACAGTATAACCCTTCACCCAGCAGGTCTACCGAGCTCCTCTGAGCTGAAATGTTCGTTTTATTCTGTGTAACATGTGTCAACCCCTCAATCTCTCTCTCTCTCTTTCTCTCGCACACACACAGACACACACATGAGAAATGAATGCTGCAATGTTTTAACCTTAGTGGAAAGTTTTTACAAACACAGCGGCCTTTTGGGTGTAGGAGGGCTTCATGTTAAAGCTCTTTAGAGTTTTTCGGGTTCTAGTGAGACAAAATTTAATGTAACACTACATCTTTGTCTCTGACATGAAAATGGGAAAGGCAGATTATTACATTCCATTGTGTCCCCCCAGTTGCTGAAACTTGATTAATAAAAGCAAATGCGGAATTATGGATGAGTGACGATGCAGTCAGAGCCTTTTTTTCTGTTACAGATCATCACATGATCAGCCTTCATTTTCGGACTTTACATTGTGAAACATAGCTGAAAAATGTTCATCTTGCAGTTTATTTTTTGCTGTTTCTCTGGTTTGATAAATAAAACAACCTGGCATGACTGGTTCATAAAGGCTCATTATTTTAGTATCATTTTTTACTGAGTTACTGTTTTTTTTTTTTTTTTATTTAATTAAATTTTTATTTAAAATAGTTTATAATATAAACATAGTTAACAAGGAATAAATTAAATCATCAGAGTGGACACACTGGTTGGAGATGAGTGTGGCAACCATTTTAAATGGTATGCAGAATTTTTATATATATATATATATATATATATATATAAAGTTGGCAAAATTATACTTAAAATTGTGAACTTTATGAATTGTGACTTGTATTAAAGAGCTAAAGTGGAAACTAAGGGGCAGCATTTTCATGCATATAGATGTAAAGCACTGATTTATATGATGTCTGAAGGTTATGTGTAGTTGATCTATCAAAGGACCAGAGGTATAAGCAACAAGCCATCAGGATAGTGCCTTAAAGAGTTAAACATAAAATAAAGCGCAGAGTAGACTGAACTGGATTAATCATATTGTGCTCTTTGCAGATGTTTGTGCTATAATAAAATAGAAACAATGGTAACTGAAAACAGCAGCACCATAAACATGAGATGTTGGCCCTTATGAGGCAGTTTGTTTGCATGGCTGCACAGATTAGTGCTGTTTCAGGGTTTATTGACCGGCTGAAGAAGCTGAGTAACAAGTCAAACAAATGGACTACTTAATCCGTTTCCTCCATGGAAGCCAATTCTTCCACAAAGATTAGTCTAAAGTGTAACAAAATGTATGTGATGTAGCTGAATTTATACCCCCCTCCCCTTTTTTCATTTTACGTACTCATAGGTCTAGATTAGGTTGTATGATGCATTTAAATTTGATTAGTTTAATTTGATTACAATAACTTTGTTGTTTTATAAACGCAATCGGAGCGCAGGCCTCTGCCAAACTTATTACTATCTCGCAATGAAAAAGGTCACAATAATCGTAAAACTGTGGTAACATATTTCTGAACGCAATGATGGACGATACAACAGCGACGCTTCCTTGTCGCTTGGTGATGACGTCACGTGATTGAAAATTACCTGTATCCAGACGGTGATCCAGATCAACTTCGAAATTAAATAATTCTGTTCTTTTCTCATTTATATATACACTTTCCTGATAATTAGATGAAAATTAGTTCATAAGATGTCGAGTTATCTTGTTCACAAATAGACAGATGCTCCTGATCACATTACCTCCGTGTCTCTTTGTTTGGTGGAGGTAATGAGTGAATGCTGACATTTCCATGAGTCTTTGGATTTAAGAGCTCGACTTGGTTTATATTCTCTGAACACATCACATTCTGGGCCTTAACCGTTCTGGTTTAACTGACTGGAAACCATTGTAAAGACGTTTAAACTGGTGTGATGTTTCAGATCTCTTAATCCCAGTTAAAGCACCAGCAGCAGCATCTGGAAGACCCCCAGATGTTTAATGCCCTTTTTTATGGAAGTCCGGTTAAAAGATCATTACAGTGATCCAGTAAAAGCACAAGGATGTAAGTGCAAAATATGGAAAAGTTTATTTAATAGAGAAGTAAAAAGTTACAGTATTATAAATGATAGTTTAGAGAAACATTCAGAAGTGTGATCAGAGCTCTGCAGGGGTTCAGATCAGAGAACTTCTTTAAACCTTAGTGAGAAGATGTTAGTATGAAGTTGTAATCCTTAGTTATCCTGAGCATAAGATTTACTCTCCTATATACCGTCTGGTTCCTTAGACTCATCTGTGGATAGTTACTATCATCAAAGTTTATGACCAGCCTTCTAAAAGACACTGCAGACTTACGTCAAGCAGTGACATTAAACTGATAGTTGTTGAGCTATCAGTGTTGTCTTTAAGGAGAGCTTTTAGATCTAACTGATCTCAAAGCTTCTCATAAAAATGAAGCATTAATTTAACTGTAATAGAGCTGAATAAGTCTAATAAAATATGTAGTAAATTAAATCAAATGTAAGGGTGTGTGTTAATGACAAAATAAATAACAGGCAGCCCTAAAATAACTGGTATGAATGTAAAATGTGACGAGGAAATACTGCTAGCTTATATCAGGAGGTTTAATCTTGGCTTGTTGCAAATCTAGAACAAAAACAATTCATTGAAATGCACCAGTAAACAGTTGATAATTTAATAAGCATATTTTATCAGGATAGTTGCTTCATGATTACATTTCAGCCTCCAGGACTATCAGTTGCTCAACATGCACATACCAGTTTGCATGTTTACAAGACATAAAGAGAATATGGAATAAAACCACCAGATGCAACAACTACCAAGTTACCTGACTGACAATAAAAACACAAATACAACCTTTTGATCATAAGGAAGTTCTCTTATTATTTGCAAAGGATCTTAAAATGTTTTTATAATAAAATTACAATGTATGAGTGTGAAGTTAAATAAATTACCTTTATGCATGTTGTTAAGTGAGCAATCAGAGAGCATCCCAAGTTAATGTTATTTGTATGACAAAATTAATCAGCAGGGTGATTTAAAGAGTTTTATAGAGACATTAAAACTTCAGAAAACAGAAAGCATATTTTATAAATAAATTAAAGGAAAGATTATAAGATAAAAACTAAAACAAGATCAAGGTTTTTTAAATTCAGCTTAAAAGAAACTGCAGATTTAGACTTTTAAACAAAAACTACAGGAATGCAGCTGAAAACAGGTGTTGTGTTTAACCTGGTTTTCAGGCTTTCTGGGAGTTTGTTTCAGACATATGAAGCATAGAACCTGAATGCAGCTTCTCCATGTCTGGTTCTGACTTTGTCAGACCAATTAGCATGAATGTGGATCTCTGGGCACTATTTATCTATTAGCATTATTATTATTAACCTGACCTGAGATTGCAGACATATCTGCAGTGATGAGTCACCTCCACTTGCAGATCAGACAAACATAAACTATTACGTCCACAACCAGAAAGTAGAACACACTATGAAAACTGCATAACCATGACAAATCTTATTACTAATTAAAGATAGAAAATCCATGATAATCTAAAGAATGAACCATGGC
>JBAMIG010000015.1:22134744-22150758 GCA_037177335.1 Kiunga ballochi | reverse complement strand
CCTTTGTTATAATAAACCTGTAATCATTTTCACTTTTACAACCAGACTCCTCATTATTGACAGAAGTTTTTGCCTCCCCAATGTGAAGGACTAAACTAACACGTCGATCCAAATAAGTGGTGTTCAGAATAAAGGTGACACCACAACGAATATGCAGCAGAAGAGCAAAGCAAATGCACTGGCATCATTTAACACGATGAATATCTAAGCACTCTGCAAAGCTGGAACACGTACGAGCAACCAGGAGTTTCTGGTACTGCAAAGCAAGGCAGCAACAAGCCTTATGCGTTGCAGCTAAAGTCAACTTCAAGCCTCACCTCCCCCTCTGCAGGAGCTCCCAGTGAGCCGGACCAGTAGTCATGTTAAAGGATCCGGGATAAACCAGCAGCTGGCAGCCTGAGAACAGAAACCATGAGCTAGTCAGCACCAATCTAAAGCTGAAGTCAGGTCAACACTCTTTTCATCTGCTCACCGTTTCTGCTGTAGAGCTGTGCGAGCTCTGCAAACCTCATGTCATAACAGATCCCCACGCCCACTTTACAGAAAGCTGTGGAAGCGTTAGAGAGAAGGGAATCAGCTGAACATGTTCCTCCATGCTGCAGGACACAAAGGGAGATGCTACTCACGTGTGTCAAACATGGACAATGTGTTCCCGGGGCTCAGCGTCTCCGACTCCTGGAAGCGGATTTTTCCTGGAACGTCGATGTCAAACAGGTGAATCTTGAAGGAGAGAAGTGGGAAAGTTCGGGCTCATAAGCGGGACGATGATCTGAGTAGTTACCAACTGCAGGAGATGAACACACACCTTCCTGTGTTTAAGAATCATCTCACCATCAGGACCAAACACTGTACAGCTGTTATACAACTTCCCACCGTCCTCCTCAGGGATGGATCCTGCTCAATAACAAGCCAAATTAGTTTCCTTCCACTAATGAAATGCTGTTATATCCAGGCTACCCTATCCTTTTTCATTCTTGCTTGTCCCAAATTTCTGTAAAATAAATAATGCTGCCCATTATTACTGGATGTCATGACGCTGTGCTCTTAATTTAGATTTTACACACCATCCATCACCTTGGGACCAAGGTTATAAGGTAAAACTGTTTTTAATCTCGTTCAGATTATTACCAGAAAACACACAAAATGAATGATAGACTCTTTAACTTGGACAGTCAATGAGTAACTGTATTCAGAGATAATCCCCTACCTGCTACCAGATACACCTTATTCTCCTTCGCCATCTCTGACAGCACTTGGGTGGATTCTCCTGGGATCTTCTCTGCATAGATGGGGAAGAAGCTGGTCCCATATGGAGAATTGAAGCATTCCTGTTAGTGATAACTGACAATTAGTCTCTTTTCAGATTTCCACCATAACTCACCTGTGATTGCTGGTGGGGATGAAAAAACAAAAAGAAGCCTCTGTTTACACGAGCTGGCTTCTGGGTTATACCCAGAAAAACACCTAAAATGAAAACGTTCTTGTGGAAAAATATATTAATATAAAATAAAACATGGCTAATTACACTATGTATGTACAGATGAGGACACTGCCCGTCATAGAAACACAATACAAAATCATTTAATCAACCGATACGGGGGAACATTTTAATAACTCAAATAGAAA
The DNA here is from genome assembly GCA_037177335.1 of Kiunga ballochi. NCBI lineage: Eukaryota > Metazoa > Chordata > Actinopteri > Atheriniformes > Pseudomugilidae > Kiunga > Kiunga ballochi. Next base: position 22,149,132 of record JBAMIG010000015.1, on the reverse strand, counting down.
TAAAACTTTTCATACTTTACACATTTAAAAGCATGTTCTGAACTTTTACTTATGTTTTTAGTAAACTTCTTACTGTGTCTTCTCAGTACACATAGGCTAAAGATAAGTTAGATAAGTCAGAAAATCACTATTAGTAGGTCATCCCATTGTATGAAGCAATCCCCCAACCTGAGAATATGAAATGTCCTAACATCCAGCGCTTTGGGCTCAAACTGACCAAGATTATCTATATTTCCAGAGCCGAATTGCTTTATCTATGACCTGAACTTAGGAAAAAATCTTGCTTAATTCAAAGGGATCTTCTTTTGTGTTCTGCTGTCAGGCTTCATATAACAAGTCAGGGTTTAACATGTACACACCTGTCAAAATTGTGACCTAATTGTGTACATAGGAGATCACAAAACATCGTTTTAGGACATGTTGAGTAAACCAAACAACCTCTGACCAACAGATATGAAAACATAAACAGGAAATGGGAATTATGCAATAATTACTAAGCAGTACTGTGAAGCAGCCACTGCCTCAATGAGAGGTTATGGTAGAGATAACAGCACTCTCATGTCCAGGGAGAGATTAAACAGTGTGAACGTAAAATAGTTTTATTGTAGCAGAAAAATCATAGTTTGCATTTTAATAAAAGATCTTCAAGGATGAATTTATATAAAGATCATCATCTATCCACACTGAACCATAACGCTCTTCTTCTTATTGAAAAGAAAAATGCTGGTAACAAATCCTCCTCCTCACCGGCAACAGCACCACCTTGCTGTCCCGTCCCGCGGCCTCCTTCACCAGCCTCCTGGCTCTGCTCAGGTTGTCCGCTTTGACGCTGCTCACCTGCAGCTGCACAACAGCCAGGCGGAACTCTGCAAAAACAGGCTGCAAAGGTTACTTTCTGAACAATTTAACTGCGACTTACACCAAGTATGCAGACTTTCGATCTACAATTAAACAATATAGGACATGAATTCAAAATAACTTACTAGACATTACTTTGGCCAAAGTTGACATTTGAACAGTATCAGCTGTTCACAGAGCTTTTCTGCACCGGAAGTTAAATGTAACTGCTTCCGGGTAGCTTTTTGGTTTTCAAAATAAGAACAGGATTACTTTTTGACACTTATTCTTTCTTTACACACATTTTATTTATATATATACATATACACATACATATATATATATACATGTATATATATATATATATATATATATATATATAAAAAATATATATTTTTTTTTAAACAAATCTTTTAATATGAAGTTCAAGAGCGAGCTTACCTCTCTCTACAGGGGTGGTAAATTTGTGGCCAATCAGGTATCAGTGCAAAACTTCTCATTGGTTAATCATAAATATAGGAAACATTTTATTATAACCAGAACAGAATAACAAACTGAGCAAACCTCAAGCATCTACTGTAGTTGTCTATTAACACACACTATTTTAATGGATTTTGTGAAAATACAGCATTTTACAAGTACACTAGGGCTGCATGGCAGTGTGATGGCGCCTCACAGCAATGAGGTCGCTGGTTCAAGCCCCGACAGTGGTCTTTTTGTGCATGTTGTCCCTGTGTTCGTGTGGGTTCACTTTGGCTTTCTCCCACAGTCCAAAGACATGCATGATAGGTTAATGTGGGTCTTTCGAAATGATTCCTTACAAGTGAATGTGTGTGTGACTGGTTCTTTGTTGCTGTCTATCAACCAAGCTGGTTCCAGTGCTGGTTCAGATCCAGAGCCAGACTAAACACCAGCTCTTAGGCTTTCAACCACCTAAGCACCAGCTCCTGGCTCTCAAAACTGGTACTATCCAGGCCCTAACTCTGTTTTGGGCCAGAGTCGAGAACAGGAGCACACAGCTGGGCGTGGGGTTACCTGGTCAACCTAAGAGCATTGAAACATGGACAAACATTTTGATAAAAGCAAAGACAAGGACTAAGAACTGGTCCGAGGAAGAGGCTAGGGTTTGAAACACAAACATCCAGTTTTAATCCAATCCTTCGGCTTCACCCCATGTACAGAGATTCCTCCAGAACTTCCTAAATATCCAGGCTAAATGGTGGGATCTTCAAAAGTTGACTTTGTGGAACAATTTACATGAAATGGTAAAATGTTGGTTTCAACATCTGATGTTTATGTTTATTGGAAATAGAATAAGGCTTGTGCGACACACTATGTTAAGTTTTTATGTACTGTTTACTTCTTTTGGAGCTGTAAAATAGTAAACTATTTTCCATCTTGTGCCAAAAGGCTGTCATTCATTCTGGGGATCAGCTTTAAATGAACCCAGTTTCCTTAAGAGTTATGCAACTTAATCAATAATGCAGATTGTCAAACAAATATAAACTGGTTTTAATTCATATACGAGTGTTCAGTGAGGGCGTCAACAGGTGCAGTTTAATGCTCTCCATTTATTAAAAACGGAAATGCTTAGAAAAGAATAGCAATACAGTAAGGTGCAAATGATACTTCAGACATGTTGCATTTTCAGCAAGTGGTTTGACATGTTTACCAGGTACAGAGCAATGTAAAGCCTCCCAGTCAGGGCTGCTCCATTCAATAAGAATACTGAAAATCCTCACAAAAATACAAATAAAATAATGCGTAAATAACCTGGGAATGCTATGAAAGACTAGATTTAGTCTTTGATTCAAGTTTTTCTTGCTAATTTATTAGTTTCTGATGTATTTAGTGAGAAAAACCCATTTAAATCTATAGATGGTGGTGATCCGTGTTCTCTGGACTGACATCTCAGTCCAGCAGTCACACAGGAGGCTCTGGCAATATAAACCCAGGACGCCTAAACAAAAGCTAAATTAGAGATTAGAGAAGCAGTGATATTCTGCCACTGAGGATGACAAAACTCACATCACAGGCATGAGGCCGAAGGCAACAGTGGCAAGCCGGCTGGAGCTGCTCAGTTTCCACAAATACAACTAAAACACTGATCTGATAATGGAAACAACTTCCATATAAACAAGTTCATGTTTAATTCACTGCAAAGATGTGTATTTAAGTGCAAAGCACCCTCTCGTGATAATCTTTTTGTAAGAGCAAAACAATGTTAACATGGGAGAAACGGTTTCAATCAAGTTAATAAGGGAACTCAGTCAAACGTACTAAACTAGAAAAAATAAGGGTAAGGTGTTCAGGCTTTTATTAACTACAATCACTGAACATCCTGGTATGGTGCCAATTTGGTAAGATAAGCCTTGGAGGATATTTTGAGATGACAATAATTCTTTACAAGATCTAAATACTGACAATAAATAATATCCCCCAAAGCTCTTTATACTGTAGAAACAAGGGATGCATCACATCATGTTTGTTTCTCAGCATCTTTCCCTTTCAGGGTATGCTGTTATGCAGATGTAGAGCATTTTTACTGTATATACACGTCATATTTATAAAGACGATCGGTTTCTATTTAAGGCTGTCTGCTGGGAAGGAAACATTATCAAAAACAGCTGTTGCTGTAAGAAACTACGTTTGTGGCCGACTTGTGCTCACTTTCTGAAGGAGGTTTGTTAAATCTACTCAGCATGTTAAGAGAAACGCAACACTGTTCACAGCAAAACAAGTCAGAACAGAGATGCTCGAGTCAGTAATGTATGAGTAGAACAAAGTATGCCAGTGCTCAGTTTGCTACTTTAAGGCCTGAAGAAAACCATCCAAACAGATCCGCTCTGTGACGACAGACTAGTGGTAAGGAAAACACTCTCTAACCAGTATTTCTTAAATTAGGGGAAAGGTAATTGAGGGATGGCTGCTGGAGCACCTATGTAGGTAGACACATGCAGCCTGTCCACAGGTCTGCATCGGCCGGGTGCCCACATCCCAGAGCAGACACACGGGGCATTAACAGTCAACACTGCACTGGGATCTGTCCAGGAGGAAGGACACCCAAAGCAGAGCAGGAGGAGAAGACTCGTATCAGTTTGTGTTGGGGGTGATAATCACGATCTCCAGTGAATGAATCTGTTTACGAGCTCTCCAGAGCATCAAGGACTTTCATGATCTGCTGCTTGATGACCTTGGTAGCATCCCCAGCGTTGGGTATTAAGTATCTGAGAGGAGAAAGAGAACACATCAGCTCAGAGTCTTTATTTAGTTTAGTAAGTACAAACTGCCAATCAGAAAAATGTGTGGATTTAACGAAGCAACTAAAGAGACTTTATTCAATATTTCCTGCATGAATAATATTTCAACAGATACAAGGAGAAGCTACTTGTTCTAAAACATGAGGGAGGACACATCTTTGTGGAAAAGGGTTAGTCTAAGAGGAAAAAAAGAAAAGTGAAAAAAAAAGAAAACAGGGATGTTAAACTATACAAACACTGCAATATCCCTGTGGGAATAAATAATTTTATTCTCTATTTTTATTTAATTAACAAAAAAATCATCTTGGGAATAAATAATTTTATTCTCTATTTTTATTTAATTAACAAAAAAAACATCTAGAGAAACTGAAACTACTAAAACTGGTTTGAGAAGTCTCTAATGGATGATTACAAACTGGAACCAGTGTCTTCCAGGATGAAATGTAGTCAGAAAAATCCTGAATGGTTGGGATTTATCAGCACTTCAAAGTTCAGTTAAATTCTATTGCAAAACCAAAACAATAGAAAAACTCACAACTACCTGTTAATAATAAAAGTAGGAACATTTCCACCCAAACAGCATGAAAGAAACCCAATGGCTTTAGGACTAAACTGCTGTGCATCCTTAAAAACACCATTTAGTGGAGACAATCTGGACATAGGGCTTTGATTTGCTGCGTAAACATTGGACTGCAGAGCTGGAAGAAGGTCAAATGATCTGCTGAGTCCAGATTGACCTTGTGACCAGAGTGATGGCATCAGGATAGGAAATGATGCAGACGAAGCAAGCTGAAGCTAGCTAGCAAGCTAACGTTGTTTGTGCGTCTTGGCTATATAAATTTACACGTCTGAAAGATGGTTTGTAAAAAGTGTGGCAAAAAAAAGCTTGGAAAGGTAATTACACCTGACACCTGGAAGGATGGAGCAAGGAATACAACAGAGAGTGGAGGACGTAAACTAAATGAGAACAAGATGTTAACATCTAAGAAAGCCAGATTTGACCCTTACAGCAAGACAGGATCTGCAAGAGCTCGGTTCATCAGCCTGGTTCACACTACTGCCAGGGCTGTGCTTACAAGAAAGGGATCTGTGCCATGTGTGCAAATTACATACAGACATCTGTGTGACCATGTGCTGATCCTAAAACAGCTTTAAGAGTGGAAAATCGGACTGAAAGAGTGAGAAATGGAGATGGATTTGTCCTCTTATCACAGATCTTATTATAAAATACTGCTTGAACGAGGCCGCTGATAGCACGCAGACAACCAGTGTACCTGTTATCACCCTTTCTAATTCATGGCTTTCAGATTTTTTGTGTATTGATGATGCAGACATCTTCTGTACATGCATGTGGGGGAAGTCTATGATCTGGGGTTGCTGCAGTTGATCAGGTCTTGCTCAACAGCAGGATTTATGGGGGAGCATGAGACATCATTTTAACTCATGGATGAGCACCACAGAGTCCGGAGCCGAACCCTGCTGGGCATCTCACGGATGTGCTGATATGTCAAACTCTCATCAATACAAAAATCTGGACAACCTTGGATTGAAATTAACGCGACACTGCAGAAACAGACAGCTAACAAAATATTTGTATGACCTTCTTTGGGATGGGCAGTTTATATAAAGCCCATATTTAGTAAACAAGACAAAGGTTTTTAACTGCTTTACAGCAGAAGAAAGAAAGATCAATGTAGATGATCACCTCTCAACAGCAGATATCTCCACTCCAGCTGGATTGTTAGTCCCAAACTTGAATGTGATCAGTTCTGGGTGCTTCTTCTTTGATGTGATCTTCACCACAGAGTTCAGTGCTTGTCTGGACTGGATGTATGCAAAGCCTTTCCTCGAGGCAATCTCCCTCAAGCAGTACATGTGAGTTCCTGTGATCAACAAATGGCTGAACAGAAGAACAAGAGTCAGGTGTTCAGATCAGAGGATTGTTCAGTTCCTTTGCTTCTAAGAAGATGAATCCCATTTAACACGACATCCTGCCTTTTATGAATGAATCTTTACTCCTGCAGCCATGACAGACGAGTGGAAATGTGTGTTACAGTGAGCGTTTTTGGACCAAGCTGGTTCCCATACTGGTTCAGAGCCAGACTAAGCACCGGCTCCTGGTTTTCAAAACTGGTTCAATCCAGGCACCAACTCTGTACTGGGCCAGAGTTCAGAACCCGTTGCATCTGCAGCTGGGGGCAGGTTACCTGACCAAAATAATAGCGTTGAAACATGGACCCACATCGTAATGAAAGCAAAGAAATGGACTCTAAGAACAAGCAGAACTGGTCCGAGGGGGAGACTCAGTAGTTCACGGCTTTATGGTCGCCTGCTGAGATTGAAGGTAAATTAAACATCCTAACAATCCTATTTCTGATCTTGGGGACCGGACAGTGAACTAAATAGCTGGCGCCCTGGTGAAAACTAATAACCTCACCACCACTGTAAGCGTTATAGCTTTGTTTACATGCGACAGGAGGAAGCTGTGATATTACGCAGGTAAACATGATTTAGATTACGTAATGACGCAGACCTGACCTGGCTCCTTGGGTCGAAAACAAAACTGGTTCATTGAAAGCACTGGAGTTGAACCAGCAAAGTCTCTAACACCAGCACCGAATCAGCCTGGTGGAAAAACGCCCAGTGTCATTCCCGGATTCACTAACAGTTACGCTGTCCAGCTCACCTGGGGAACATGTGACCAGTTTCCTTCACCTCATTACATGGAATGTGATGTTTTATATCTGGTTTATTTATCCAGGTCTCAATGTTGACAATCTCCTTCCTGTCATCGTCGGACATGGACGAGCTGTCGATCTCATCTGCGACATCAAACACTAATTATTGGTTTGTTCGTAGATTTGACACATAGTTGCATCTAATCCAACCTTACCTGTGTCGTACTCTTCTTCATCTGCAATACTGAAGACAGGCTTCACCCCCCGGTAAGGTTTTCCCACACGATCGCTGCTGCTCACGTGTCTGTTTACACAATGAAACGGATCAGAATGTGAAACCAGCACTGAATGAAGGCTGCAGATAAAAACACACAACATTCACACATGAAAAGCATGAAGAGCTTCAGGCTGCAGTGAAAATCCTGCTGCTGCCACAGGTTATGCTGTGAAATACCAAGAGATTAAATAAGGTAGCAGGAGTTACAGATTAGTACTATGATGGTCTGCACGATGGGGTAGTGGTTAGCACTCACAGCAAGAAGGTTCAGAGATGTTTCTAGTATTTTCTACAGCGATCATGTGAGGAAAAAATAAGGCAATGAAATGGAAAGACGAGCTGTTTGATGAATCTCTAAAGCAGACACACATGAAGCCGATACCCCTCAGGAATGTGAGAAACGTTGGGCTCGGCGAGGTGTGCAAAGATGACTCGATACCAGCTGAAAGGTTGCTGCAGCAGATGTTACTGATGAAAGCATGAAAATAGTGACCTTAAGGAGGACGCATCCTGCCTCATTCAGAGTGGGAACATGTGTTAGATGACTGAGTGGAGTTGGTAGAGATGCTGACTCTGAACATGCGTTAACATGGCAAAGTGCTACAATCCCAGCGACTGATGCAGGCCTGCAGCCAGTGGGCATGCTCGTGACAAACAGCCGGACGTTTGGAAGCTCTTACCGGTCAGGAATCACCTTCTCTGGCCAGGGCAGATTGAAAGATATTCTAGTGTAGAATAAGGAACAAGGAGCTTTAAAGTCCTACTCCAGCAAAACCTCAAGTCTCAGAGTTGGTTACACTTATTTCTCTGCTCTTTGTCTGGCGTTTAAACATTTATTCAGGTTTAAAGAGGAAATAAAACCCTGGAGGAAACTTCAGATTTACATAGAAAATTACAGTGAAACTGCTGCAGAGTAGATGTGCTTGATTAAAAGCAGGTTAAGGATGTTGGAGAGGGAAGTGTGTCCCCACCTGTCTACAGGGGTGGAGCTGTTCTCAATGAAGCTGATCATCTTCTCTTTCACATTAACCGACTTGGACTTGAGGGCAAAGGTCATTTTGTTAACCAGGGACTTCACACCTTTGCCGTCTCCAGGGCTGCTCAGAGACTCTCCCTGTGTCATCAGGGGAAAAAAAAAGAAGAGATTTTCCAAATCTTCAGCAGAGTGAACATATCTGTGGTGTTATGGGAACCGGCTTTCACATTTCTGGCCACTTACATCAGCGGAGCTGAGGCTGCTGTGCGATCCAGATGTGCTGACAATCCAGTTAACGTATGAAGAATCAAGGCCTTCAACATTCATGTCTACCAGATGTTTCTGTAAAGCTGGACACACACACACATTTCCTTTTTTGAATAGTGTCCATAAATACACATATTTAAAACATTTAGTACTTCCTAGTCATCAATTTTCCAGTTTTTTGCTCTACATGTAACTTCAGTAAAGTTAATAGTGGGTTTGTGTCATCTCAACTGGAGCCAAACATGTGATGAACCAACAGCCTGGGAGATGCTTTAAGATGTTATGATTTCCAGAAATGTGATAAAAAGCAAACTAAATTAAAAGTTTTAACTATTGCTTGGAGCAGCAGGACTTTATGGAGGAGCTGTATTGTGTTTACTGCTGACCAAAGTGTAAAAGACTGATGTAAACAAAACACACCTCAATACTTATTTTGATTAATAAGACCTGCAGTAGGAAAAAATGCGGGACACTAGGTAAAAATGTTGCTTATATAGAAAAGTATAAATGTTACTCGCTTATCTTTCTGAAGCATTGGGAGGCCACATCATCAGCCAACTGTCTTCTGTCAATTTGTTAAAACCAAATCAGATCCAGATTTTTTTAATGTTTCTACTCGAGTTGCCCAGTTTTATCGCCTGATGTCGACATTAAAATGTGATATCGGAAATTATTGGCATCAGTTTTTACTTTTATAACACATGGACATGTTTTAGATCAACACATCCTCAAAATAACCAAAACAAAGCAACGTTAAGTCATTTTTCCAGACATTTGTTTGGCACAACTTGCAATAAATCCTGTGGCTGTTACATCATCAAACAGCTTATTGGCTTGCTGGTGTTCGTTCATATGTTTTTTATTTAATGTCTACAGACATTAAACTTGCAGCAAAGTGACATTAAGGAAATTAAAAGTCGGACAAAGTCGTTGTATTGGATACTGGTAAAAAAAAAAATCAAACATCCCTATTTTCTACCCATATGTTCACCTTACTCACCCATAAAACCTCCTTTGGCGATGCTCACATATTCTTTGTTTTTCTGTAAGAGGGAGCATTAATTAGCAAAAATGTTATTTCTAATTGTTTTGTCTGGTCGTTACTAAACAAACACAAAAAAAAAAAACTAAAAATCTTTTTCTGCTACAGATTTTAAAAAGTAAACCACTGCTTTTCCCTCCCTTTATTGTATAGTTCAGAGATCCTGACCTGTAGAAAATGTGCCAGCACCATGTTCATGTACATGTCCTCCTCTTCTCTGCCACTCCCCATGAAGCAGAGGTGTTCCCCGCTAGCAATGGAGCCAGACTCTAAAGACTGCTTCTGTGTTTCCAGAAGGGACTTCACAGAGAGAGCAAACTCAGAGGGGTTCTGCAGCATCTGAGGGGAAAAAAAGATCCATTAACTTCATATACTGTGTGTAGGACTGTTGTAATAAGCAATAAGTCAAATAATTACATAAGAAAAGGTGAGTGCAATAAGTTTTCTGCATACAATAATGTAACAGTGTTTCTCTTTAACAAAGACCAAATTACAAATGGTTTTTCTACTTTGCATCATTGTAAAAGAGATCATTTCAGAGGCAGCAGCCTTTTCATATAATGTATAATAAATTTGTAGTCCAAGTCGATGAGTAGAACAAGTGAGACTTGATTTGGACCATAAATGGAGACGACTTGCTCTCAGCGCATCAGGTTCATAAACTAGTCTGCATATTAAGCTAAATGTTCTTTATAAATTAATGTTTGTTGATCTTTGAAAGAGTGAACTTTGCATTATTATGGCATTTTTATTATATTAGTTGAAAATGGTCTTAGAAAAACAGCAATATTATCATTAATCACAATAATTCCTGAGACATTTAATCGCATGAAAAAAATGTGACAGGCATAACTGTGTGCACACTTCCAACGATTATTTAATATTGCTATTATGTCTCACCAGGTCAGAGTCCAGGTGGAAAGCTGTGGACAAGTGCCCAGCATTGTACTGCTCTGCAGGCCGACAGTCCACCACAAAGAAGCGAACCCCATCCTATAAAAGAAAATCCATCTTCATACATTATACATATATGATACATTGATTATTTAGAAAAGGTTTCTGATTTTCTGGTTGGAGGGGATTAATAATGCCTGCATCACAAACCTGCTGCAGCTGGTTGGCCTGCAGGATTTCAGGGACAGACACAGGGAGGCACAAAGCCTGACTCAAGTCAGTGTCCTCCTCTTTAAGAGCCACCAGACTGCTACCAAACAGATTGTGATTCATCTATTGGGAGAAAAAAATTAATAGTAAGCCATTGGTGAAGCTTGTTTGTGCTACAAAGGATCAAACGCAACTCTAAACACAGAAATATACCTTTCTGAGAGACAGAGGGGTTTTGCTCTGATAATACTGAGCCAGTGAAAACAAATCTTCAATGTCCTCTGCTTCCAGGAGAGAGGGAGACGTCTCCAGCATTTCTGTGAAATTCAAACTATTTATTAAGCTGCTGAACAATCCCCCACACAGGATGGTAGAAGCACAAACTCACTGATGATGTCCTCTTTGCTCTCTTCCTGTGCAAGAATGGTCTCTCTGAGGGTGAATCAAAAGTGCATTTAGCACAGAATTCAGGTAAAACGGTACTTTTTTAGCCTCTCTCTAACAGTTACGTACTTGGCATTGACGAGGATGACGAGCATGAGGAAAAAGATGAGGAAAGGGTCAGCCTGTTGGAGATAAGAATCCCACAGGGTCTGGGTCACTTCAGGAAGGCAGTGGCTGGAAAACAGACTGCCCAGCTGTGAAAAGAAAAACAGCTTATATTCTATCATATAAGGATCAAGAGGAAGAACACGTGTCCCCTCTGTCAAATGAAGCAGACCGACCCAGTTGATGGCATAGGAGTCAGGTGTGATTTTTTTGGTGTCCAAGAATGAGCAGAGCTCTGGCTCATGATACTGCAGCAATAGCCTGTAAAGGTGGAAGGGTCTCCCGTTCGGCACACAGTCCCTGAAACGGAGACGTTACAGGTGTTAAAAGGTAAAGTTCTCCGAGTGAGCGGGGATGAACTGGACGACGGCGCAGAGAGGATTCACCTGGGGATGTACTTGTTCATGACTGCGTAGAAGCAGTTGTAGAGGTCGCTACGAGGCAGCTGAAGCCCCAGCAGCGGTTTGAGGATGTGTGGCCAGCTGAGCTCCAGGGTGAAGGTGATGTTACGGGATTTGCAGTAGAAAGTGATGACGGACTCCACATCACATACCACCTCACTGCCCTCTTCCTCTGGAACTCCCAGTTGGTCTAAATATGGAAAACAATGATGAAGGGGGTGTTTATGAGCATCCCTTGTGCTTTCCTCTGCTTTGTGTATAATGGCTAAATTTAACTGTGAGGCTGTTTTTAAAGTAAGAAGAAATCCTTTAACATTTTTCCTCAGAGGATGATGTGGGTGTTCTGTTTTCAGTCTTAGAAGACATCATCTATTTTGAGCCTCTCCAAAGCTGTACGATGTCAGGAAACCTATCAAAGTTACCCCTTAAGAGAAAAACATTTCCTCAAATCATGCTGTTCAAGAATAGATTTAGATAATATGCCTAACATGGATAATGAAAATAATACTACTAGTGCCAGTTTTAACAGCTAAAATGATGCTTTCTTTATACCATTTTGAATAGATTTCCTCCCTGAATCTGCCAAAAATATTTACCCACAAATGACTCGATGACAAGAATATTTATTTCATGCGTGTCGAGTACGAATATCAACAAATCCTGCAGACAGGATTTTATCAAGCTCACATATTTACTCACCAATCAGCTGTTGACTGCGGTTGTGAATGAGCGTCTGTTCTGGTAAGTCCAAGACACCGTCCCAGGGAGACAGGCTGTCTCCTTTTCCAGAGACATTTAAAGCAATCTGCCAAACAACATTCACTGCTTAGACATGAAGCCTGCTAATGACAAAGGCTTGATAAACATGCAGTCAGACTATGACTTAATGTTTAATACAACCATTGGTATTAGAGGTTTGTTATTTAAGAAAGAGCTGCTAAATTACAACTAATATTTTACCACATAGTCGTGTACATTTTCCATGTAATAAAATGTCAGAATAAAAGCTTAATGGCAAAATCAAGTTTATTTACTGTAATATCTACAATAGTAAGGCTATGCAGTTAAACGGCTCACTAACCATTAAAGTAAAAGTACTGGAAAGTCTGATTTCTATTGGGCTCAGCTGAGTAAAATCTTTGCAGTCGGTGTTTACTTATGTAAAGGAATTCAGACAGAACAAATACCTGAACTGTGGCGTAATGGCTGAATAAAGAGGCCAAAGCTGTGACATCATCTGAGCATGAAACAGTGGTTTTTCCTGTATGTTGACTTTTAGCTTTACAATAGAAACACTTAGTCACAAGGCTGTGAGTGCGTCATTTCATTACATAAATAAACTTTGCAAATTAAGACGCATTTCATGGAATGACACACGATCTCGCTAACTCCACTTCGTACAAGCTTCACTAATGTTTTGCTAAAAATCAGAAAATATTCATGAACAGTATTTATTGTGGCGTTACAATCTTGGCTCTACTTAAATCAACGGGCTGTTACGTAACAGATGCCTTACATAAGTGATGTTTCAGTGTTTAGTGACAGGGTGAACGTGATGCCATTTTAAACTTGAGGAGAATTTCTGCCACTGTTTTAAATGTACAATCTTTTTTTCCTCTCCACAGACACCGTCCGTCTCGTTCCACATAAAATGTGGCTGTGTTACATTAACTTAACAGTTTTTATTGAGCAGAAATATCAGAAAGGTCTCAACAATCAGGGTACATCACTATCAGTGGACCTAAGTGATACTTTTTTTTTTTTTTACTGAGATCTTCACGTCTACAAAATGCCCAGGTCAAATTTAAGGATGTTTAATATTGGCTTCTTTTTTTTTTTTTTATCTATATCTGATATACTAAATTTATGCAACTCTTTAATTTCAAATTCCAATATCAACTGGTACATAATTTTTTAGCCCCCTCACAGGATTTATTGGAGTTGTACCAAAGAAACAAACAGATCTTGAAAACTCTGCTCTGAATGACATATCTTATATTCTGTCATTTTGAGAAAGAGGAGCCTGATATACAACACATCCATGTTGTGTAAAAGCTGTCATAAAAAAATATCTATATATAATATATACACAATTTTATTTATTTATATATATCAAAATAACCACATAAAGACATCTACTCTTTTTTTTTAAACCCAGACTTTATCATCTTCATAGCATCTTATCGTAATGCTTGATCAACTCAGGATGTGTGCTACAGTTTCAAGCCTCATCTAGATATAAGCCTGGACAATAACTGAATATCAGGGTCCTTGTTAATAATTTTCTCTGTCATTTAATAAGGTAATGTTGATCTTAGGGAAATATGGAAAATGAAAAAGCTTAAGTAAAGTGACTAGTCAGTTTATAACATGTAAAAGATAGCTGAGTAAAAAGTCTTATTGGCAACCTCTGAGATTGAGCAATCATCATGTGCACAAAGCTCACATAGGGTAAAGAACACCCATGTGTGGCTGATGACAAATTAAGAGGAACATGAAACAACATCAAAGCTTCACTTTATCTGGAAATTGTTACCCTTTCATTAGAGGTGTCTGTCAGCAACACGCTCTGCACATATGGTTTTTGCACATAACTTTTCCCCAAAAAACTATGAATGCCTCCAGCATTTCAGCAAGCCCTCCATCTTCATCTGAATAATTTTCTTTTCTTCAATACATGCTCTCCTACCTTCCACATCTTGGATCTATGTTGAGTCGAATGCTCCTGGACCTGAATAATGCTCCTCTCCATCTCCATGTCAGAACCACCAGAGTCCAGAGCCTCAGCCAGATCCTGGTCCCTGTAGAGGTATGAAAGCATGACTTCTATACTCAAACATTATTAGTTAGCATTAGCATTTTTTAGCATTAATTAGCATTTTATTACTAAATAAAAATATTAAATAATTATAAATGTCTGGTGAAACATTGTAGAAGTAAATAAACAAAATAAACTGTAAATACATTCAATTAAAAAAAACTTTAAATATATACATA
>JBAMIG010000015.1:22082282-22094571 GCA_037177335.1 Kiunga ballochi | reverse complement strand
GCTAAGATGACCCCCACTTCCCAAAGGTCGGAGGCAGGTCAGGACCCCCGAGACCAGGGCAAACGGCCACCAGCCCCGAACAAGGACCACAGCCACTTCACCCCGGCGGCAAACCTAGCACCCGCCCAGGAGGTAGCAGAGGGAGGCCCTAGCCAGAGCCGCCCGCCGCCCACAGTCAGGGGGAACGGGCCCCAGTGGGCCCAGGCCGGGAAACGCTGACCCCTCTGGGCACCGGCCGCTCACGGCAGGCAGAGCGCCGGCCCAGGGCCCCAAGCGCTCATATGTTTTCCATCTTCAGATCCTCAGACTTTTTATTGCTTTAAGATCTGGGTTTTGGCTTCTATTTGCTAAAACTCATTTTCTTGCCATAAAGCCGTTGTTTTATTGATCTGTATTGTTGTGTTGAAAGGTGATTCTCATTTTCAGCGTCGTCAAGTAGACGTCTGATGTTAAAATGTTGGTAAACTCTTCCCGTTGACTAAGAGCCGCAGTACTGCCTGGACACAAAGCATGAAGCTTCGGTGTAGGTGTGATGCAAAGTGCTTTTCTTTTCTAAAGCTTCAGCCTGGGTGTCATCGGACTACTGCACATTTTCTCACATGATTTTAGGAAACGAGATGCATTCATTTAGAAACTGAAGGGGCTTTGATGTTAACAGGACCCTACTTAAGCATTGTTCAGATTATACACAAACTGGACACAACCAGAACGTCTGGCAGCTCCTTGTGTTGCTGTTTGTCTCTCTGCAGCTTCATCAGTGTTACTGATGTCCAGTATTTTTTCCATCTTCCTGTTTGCTCCAGAATTTATCCACTGCTGTGGACACTTTTTTCCCCCAACAGTGAGATCTCTTTGTTGCTCTCTGTTATCCATGACGAGGGCGTGTAAACATTTTCATCCACTGTACTTCATCAGCTTACAAATTCAGTATGAGCTGTGGCCTCACAACGCTGTGTCTTCTCAGGGGGAGTGGGCATGAACCTCACAGCTGCTGACACGGTCATTTTTGTGGATAGTGACTTCAACCCTCAGAACGACCTGCAGGCTGCAGCGCGCTGCCATCGGATCGGTCAGAACAGGTGAGCCAGGCGGGACAGGAAACGGCTTAAAACTGCTGTATTAAAGGCTTCACAATAAGCTGCGAAGCAGAGTGTTCAGTAGTAAGGTGTGAAAGAGTATTCCCAGTAATATAAGGCTGTAACCCAGTAAAACTGCTGGTAGATTTATTGTTCTTAGATGTTTAAACAAAGGAATGATGATGATGATGGAAACTTCCTGAAGAACATTTAGGGGGGTCTATTGGAGGACATGACCATGATTAACTAATCAGCTTCTATTTATTGTTTGTTTTTTGGTCATTTTTCCTGCATACAGAGCGGAAAGTGTCAGATTTGTGCAGCGTTTGTTGTATCAGATCAGTTTGCAGCAGTTTGTTTGTTGGACCTTTTTCAGCAACCATTTAGTTTTAAAGTGCAGACATTTCCGTGTTTTTCCCTGTCTGTCCCATCCCCTCATTTTAACCCATCAAACCCCCCAAACACACGAGTCAGTCATGACAAACACAACAGGGACACACCTGAACATGTATAAAAAATAATGTATTTTCCAGCGCTGTCCCAGCCTCACAAACACCAGCACCAAAAGCTTAAATGAAAGATGTGAAGCAGAAACAGTTAAATATCATTAATATGCTACAGAAAGTCTCTCTATAACAAGCTTTACTAAGAAAGTTTTACGTTTCCTTTAGTAATAAAAACCCCAGCTGCTCTCAGATCATCTGAATTATCTTTTTATTTATTCGATTTCTCTCTGATACTTTATTTATCAGTAAGTTAGACGTCTTTATTCTCCCCCCGGTTTTCTTCCAGCCATGTGTGCTGATCCTCTGAAATGTCCACCTCACCTGCATCTGCCAGATCCACCTGCTGAATGTTGCTTTCAATCAATTATTTTAATGATTAGTTTCATTAGAAAGTGTTACACAGGGTTGGTAACTGTTTACTAACACTTCTTACTTCGTCATGATGGGATGCTGAATGTGTTTGGATGTCGGGACGTAATTTTATTTTTTTCTTTACAAACTGGAAATGTAGTTTACCATTTTCCTTTTAAGGCAATTCACCATCAGCAGAACCAGACTTTCCAGTCCACGTTCAGGAGTATTAAGGATGCATTTGTACATAAAGCTGCTTTTAAATGATCTAAATATTAGTTTGTTATATTTATATCCAAATGTGATTTAAACATTGCACACGGCCAGCCTGTCTGAACCTTTTTATATTATATTTTATATCATATTTGATGTGATTACTAGCAGTCCTCAGTGTGCAGCAGGTTTTTGCTCCAAAATCAATGACTAGCTTGATGGATCCATTTGATTTGCATCAGGTGTGTTCGAACAGTTGGACTTGTTGGACACCCTGCTCAGTACAAACACTGCCACGCTTAAAGCAAAGCTGCAGCGTGCAGAAATCCCAATGAGGTCGACGTGTTAAGACATCTAAAATCTGAAACGGTTTTGCTTTATTTTTGTACATCTTCGTTCTGTCAGGACAGGAACGTTTACTAAAACCCAGAGCATCATGGGAACTTTGCATCTTTTAGCCTCTACTGCTTTCATCCAACTTTATATCCTGCGTCAGTAAAAAGTTGCTTCTCTTTCTCTGTGACATGTGACAGGCCTGTGAAAGTGATCCGGCTGCTGGCCAGAGACACTGTGGAGGAGATCATGTACTCTCGTGCTGTATCGAAGTTGCAGCTCACCAACACGGTTATTGAGGAAGGACGCTTCTCTTTGCTGGATCAGGCTCAGTCAGCTGCAGCAGGACTTAAGGTTTGTGTGCTTTCAGCACTGCTGTGCTCAAGTCCTCATCGTTCCTCTTCATCACTCTCTCTTCTGCCCCACACAGCTGAGTGAGATCTTAAAGTTTGGGATAGATAAGCTTCTGTCCTCAGATGAGAGCTCTGTACAGGACGTAAAGCTGGAGAAGATCCTTGGCCCGTCATGTAACGGTCAGTGGGTGGATGATGACTTCGCTCCACGCAAAGAAGAAGAAGAGGAGGAGGAGGAGGATGGGCTTGAAACTGAGGGGCAGAGTATGTTAGAATTACTTCTCACTGTAATGCTTTACATTTGCTGTGCGTTCGTCTCACAACGGCTCACATGATCATTTATTTTCATGTCCGTGTTTCTCACATTGTCATTAAACGATGAAATAAAGTTTCAGACAAAACGCTGGTCATCTCTGACTGGGTCGACTCACCGTCCTGCCGTTCCATTGTTTAGATCACATGTACTACTTTGAGGGGAAAGACTACAGTAAGGATCCAAGTTGTGATGATCAGAGAAGCTTCGATCGCTTGCTGGAGGATCAGCTGGCCGAGTTTCAGAAAGCGGCTGGAGAGGGACGAGCTCTACGACACAAAGCTACAGTAAGACTCTACAATGATTCACAGGTTGCTTTTTAATCAACCAAACTAATTATTCAGGTCAAAAGAAGCCGGTTTGAGGTGTTGAAAGATGACGAGTCATAATCAGGCATCATAATTTCCACAGCGTGTACGCAGTTATAAATCTGGATACTTGCAACAGCCCCATTTCCCCAAAATATGTCTTCCTTTTCTGCTCAGAGAGTAGTTAAAGTCATTTTTGTCATATAATTGCAGTAAGTTCTTCAAAGTTTTCATCTGAGATAAATCTGTAGAGAGAGAAAAAGCAGAACATTGACCCTCAGTATTAAAGCATAAACATTGTTTAATGTACCCAACGTTCTGGGTCGCTTCGTCATTTCCTTTTCTTACATCTCTGGATCTATTTCCTTATAATCTGTTCTGTTATGGACTCTGTCCCCTGTCTCCCTGCATCCATGTAAGAGGGGGTATGAAGGACCTGCAACCTCTCAGCTGAGACAGTCCCTCCAGCATGTCTGGGTCATCCACAGCATCGCCTCCTGGTGGGATATACACCTCACCAGGGAGGTATCTGGCCGTTGCTGTGTGGATGCTTCCTATGCCATCTCTAAAGGAGAGCTCAGACAACCTTCCCTGGAAACATGGGGAAGTAATAACCTAATGGTTAGAAGTAGACTGGTTGCTGGAAGAGCTTCAAGACCCCTAACCCAACTGCTCCAAGTTTGGGAGATTCAACACCCTGTTTCTTCTCTGAGATCTCTCCAGTCGGTAAAAGTCAGATGTTGACTTATGTCCGATGTCTTGTTCGGTCACTTTCTATCTCGCTTTCCCACCAAGAAAGAGTTGTGAAGTGCAGTTTCTCTGCTGGGCAGTGATTGTTCCAGTAATGTGCATAAAAACTGTCCCTGTGCCATCAAACTCTGCAGGAATCACAGTGCTTGCTTAGATTGTGCACATTTTGCACAAAATAAAACAATCAATCCTAATTCTCAGGTTATCAGAGAACTAAAGAGACAAAAGTTTGGCCGTATCATTGCTATGTGTAAGCAAGGAGGCGGAAAATGTCATTTCTTTTATTGTGTTTCTAGGTTTCACTCTCATTGATGTTTGGGGTCCCAGGAAGGAAGAGGAAACCTCTCACTGAGGAAGAGCTGGAGCTCAGGCGGCAGAAGAGGGAGGAAGCTGCAGCCAAGCGAGCCAAAATGCAAGAGGACATCAAGAAGCAGCAGCAAGAGCAAAAATACAAGAAAAAGTTCAAAAAAATTCTCTTTATGGATGGATCTTCTCTCTATTTAGATCTCCTACGCTGATAATATATCTGATGCAAACTCTTTCTAATGCAGAATGGCATGGTGGGAATCCTGCAGCTACAAGTCACGCTGCTTGCAGCCTGTGGACAGTGAAGATGAGGAGGAAGAAGAGGATGACAGCAGCACATGCTCTACAGAGTGGAACACTACGGATATCCGTTATGTACTTGGAGATGTCACTCACCCGCATGCCGCTCAGGGAGATGCTATCATCGTCCACTGTGTTGGTAAGCAGGCGGTTCGCCCTTGCAAGCGATCGTGTTGCTTTTTTTCACATTTTAAAAGGCAGCGCTCTTCCTCAACAATCATTTCTGTACAGATAACTCCGGCCGATGGGGCAGAGGAGGCCTGTTTACGGCGCTGGAAGTGAGATCAGATGAACCACGAAAGCAGTACGAGTTAGCTGGCAAGATGAAAGGTGTGATTAACTGTAAAAAGAAAACACAGTCATCCTGAAACTGTTTGTAACTATGAAGTCTGGCTGACAACAAATACACTGGAAACTTGATCACATTGCAGATTTGGACCTTGGAAGCGTCCTGCTCTTCCCCATTGATGACAAGCAGTCTAGACTGGACGGCAAAGATCAAGTATGCTCCATTCAGCTTGTCTCGTTTCTCCGTAGCAGTCACGATTAAAGTGCTTGATACGGCTGCACCGGGTCTACATGTGTCACTGAAACAATGATCAGATGATGTGGTAACCTTCTTCTATCTGCTTCCAGTTGGCCCTGATCGTAGCGCAGCAAAGAGACGAAGCCAACAACCTGTCTGGGATATTTCTAACTGCTTTGGATGAAGGTCTGCAGAAGATTTATGCTGCAGCTAAGAAAAACAAGGGTACGGCGGAGTCACGGTGTCTGTTCTGTGTTTGCACATGCATGTGTGTGCCTGCACAAAGGCATTCCTGATTACTGCCAAAAGAACCGAATTGCTGAGATGAATTTCACGCCGCAGATGAACCGGTTTGAGCACTTCTCCTGGAATGTCTCACATTGCCTAAACGTTGCTGACAGTTTGTCCTGTCTTATTAAATCACACAGCAAGCGTTCATCTTCCTCGTATTGGTCATGCCACCAGAGGTTTTAACTGGTATGGCACAGAACGGCTCATCAGGAAACACCTAGCTTCCAGAGGCATTCCCACATTTATGTATCCTTTCACACCTCGAGCACTCGGACTCTTAACCCTTTAACTTAGCGCCTATAAAGCTTTTTTTAAAAGAAAGTTAGCCTTAATCATACTAGTTGGTCAAAAGAATATTTCCCTCATAAACCAGTTCAAGGCCTCATCACCATACCCTACAGAAAGTAGTGCATTGCCACAAAACTGCTATATATATTGCTATAAAAAGGTAAATAACAAAATGTAGGCCGTAGCTACTGAGAATATAGCAAAGAAAGTCAGTGAGTAGAGTTTCTTTCACCATCAGAAGACGGTCAGAAACTGGGCAGACTCGGGCAGGAAAAGATCCAAAACCACAACAGCTCACCTGGGAGGTGGCTGACCACAGCTTCATAGCTCTGGTTGTAAGCAGGGCCCAGCTTCAACTGTGATGAGAAGACTTCAAGCTGCAGGTTTGACAGGACGGCTTGCAGCAAGAAAACCATCACTAAGGTGTCAAAATGACTTAAAGAGGCTTGCATGGGAAAAGAAACACTCCCATTGGACGTCTGAAGACTGAAAGAAGGTGATTACTCAAAGTGTGAACACCTTGGTTCATCCCGCAGGAAGCTTGGTGGAAGGATTTGTCCACAGTGTGTCCACAAACATGGAGGAGGAAGTGTGATGGTCTGCAGATGGATCAGAGTGGTGACTTATACAAAGGCCCTCTGGTTTGCTCCTAATGAATCTTACAGCAAGATAATGACCCAGAACAAAAGTCTGCTATGCCAGAACTACCACAGGAGCGGGCCCCTGGACAGAAAAAAAAGCATTATTGAGTTTAGTAGGCTGTAAATTAACCTGAGGCCTAAAAATAGAAGCTGTTTCCCCTTAACCCGACTGACAGATACTATTACAGCAGAGCTGCACCTCCAGCATCATCAAGAACCGGCCCTGGACCAGCATCGGTCACCTCTGATGAAACCCCGGGCCCCTCAGCGTGTGGCCCCTCAGAGCTTCCTGGTTTCATGAATGGAGTTTGTGTATTTTTCTACAATATTCCTGCAACCGAGAGGAAGCGACTGGGCCGCTACCTCATCACATATCCTTTCAGGCTTTACGTTGATCCTTTTTCTTTAATGGTGTTCCGCATCCTTAGCTGAAGCGTACGTATGATGGAGATGAAGAGGACATCATGAGCGCAGAAGTCACACACATCGTGGCAGAAGTAGAGAACAACATCCACCTGCAGGTCAGTAACCTTAGATCGGTTTTAACCGGGATGAGTTAACCCATCGTAAACTTCTCTGTGTTGGTGGACCAGGAGCTCCGGGATCTGGTGTGCCGGTACACCGAGGCTTCTCCTGTGCAGATGTCCTGGCTGGAGTCCTGCTTCTCCAAACAACAAAGAGTCAGCACTGCAGAGTTTCTACATCTGCTCTAAAAGCAACGCCTTTTAATCCTCTTTTTCTTTCATTATTTCACCCCATAAAGTCAACTGTATCACATTTGCTGTGTACAGTTTGAGACATTTTGCATCATTGTATGGTAGAAACTTTATCAGAACATTAATCTGCTGACGTGATTACGCAGGTGACATTTATAGGTGATCTCAGACATGCAGGGAAAGCAGTCATCAGACCTTTGTGATGATTAAGGAAGCTGATACTTGGCTTACTAAGCAACATGTGCAAATTAATGATACTTTATGCTCAGGGAGTTTTGCAAATGTGGCTCAGAGTAAATATTTCTTCCCTGCATGGCCACCGCAGGACCAGATCTAATCTGTGTTTGAGTAATAAAGTGAGTAAACAAAGCTTTGTAATGAATCCAGGATGCACATGCAGAGCACCCAAACAGAGGCAGGCTTACTTGTTTACACAACCACCAGCAGTCTCCTGCCAAGGGCCCATATAACATATTTAATCAACGTTATGCTGTAAATGCATTTTTATTAGGAACGTATGTTTCTGCTTTAGTCACACTCTATGACAGCTCAAAGAATGCTGCTCACTTGTGTAGAGACACGTTTAGGACAATGACATCTGAAGCATGCAAAGCTAACTATTATATGGAATGAAGAAATAAATAAAGACACATCCAGGATTACTTACAATGAAAATGACTTCTGTGATATTTTTATTGCCCCCTACCTAAATCACATAGAGCCAAGCAAACTGGGGAAAAAAGAAACTGAATCGATTAGGATCATCATTGTCTTACAAACATCTTGCTTTTTGTTTGGACTCATTTTAATTTGCTTTAAACATCAGCAGAGATTTTAGTCAGCCCTTCCAGGAATTTATAGCATTTTCTGACTATTTCTGGTTTTCTGAATGCTCTAATACAAATTAAAGTGGGACATGTATTTTAAAGTCAATTGTGTAGGAAAAGGTTGACTGCATGAGATTTGAATGTATTTAGGAATATAGTGGCGCTACCTCTCTACAACCTTTGCAATATTTTAATTTGTACCGACATTATTATAAACAATGTAAAACCAAAACCAGTAAATAGTTTAAGGCTCAAAGCAGTTATTTAAGGGCTTGCAGACTCACTGATCCCTGTATTTTACACCCTGATTCAAATGGAAACTGCTGGACAATGCAGTTGGTGACTGGCCTCCCCAATAAAGATTTCATAGATACGCCCCTGTTGCTTCTGCTGGCGGACCCTAATCTATTTTATTGTTGGGGGGAAAAAAGGTTTTTTGTGGTTTGAAGTTAAAATGAGTACGGAAAAAAATAAAGACTAAAAACGGATGAAAAACAAAACGTGTGGGCCAAAAATATCTTAAAATCACTGGAAAAAAAACTGCGTGGCTATCTTCAGGACAGTGAACGCACCTCTAATCATCCCAAAATCTAAATCCTTCCTGAACCCAACTTTAACTTTTCTTCACGGTGTCCTTACATCAGAGCCGTGGGATGGTAGAAAGGTGCGCTGTGTGAAAGGTAGAGTCACGAGGCGGTGCTGCGCGAGCTCACCAAGGGGAAAAAACTTGCTCGAGGCTGACGCGTCAGTATTTTTTTTTTATCTGTCAGAAGGTGAAGACTGCGGAAAACTTTTGCTTAATACTCAGGAACAGCTCGGTGTAACTTTCTCCGTATCCTTTGTTTTTCCTCATTTACTGACGTCCCTGAACGAGCCTTGAAGCAGGTAAATTAACGTTAAGTCGCTTCACGGACCCGCCGTGTTGCCTTCACTTACAGGACATTTCAATTGTACACCACGTACTTTTTATTTATGCGCTAATGTAGTTTTGGGGAAACGGTGTTTTGTTTCGTTAATAATTTAAATATCATTGTAAAAATACGTTGTAGTAGCGCTTTGTAAAGCTAATTATGTGTGATTTTGATATATGTTTCGTTGGTTATTTGGGTCATAATTGTTTGGAAAATGAGTGAAAGTGTTTTAAGTACGTGAACGGTGGGAACTTACAGCCCAAATTACAAGAAGACGGAGACATATCTGGGTCAGCTTTAGTGGAAAGTGCCGCACACAGACCACAGAGATGGTTTTTAATGAGTGTCACGTTAATTTACAGGAACTATTGTATGTATTTGAAGATTAAACTCGCCTAAAATGAGGTTACAAGGACCAAATAGCTGCGAGGCAGTTTGAAGGCTTTATTTTCTGTTTTCTGAATCAGCATCATGGATTTTTTCAGCATGTTGCTGAAAATGCTTATAAAGATGCATGTGAATAGCAGAGGGGCATCATCTCATTGAAAGATATGTAAATACTTTCTTTTGAAAAATTGCGTGGTTTGATGTTATTTCCTCTGTCTGTGTGGGAGACATAATGTTGTCATTCCCACACGTGGGTTGAATTGTCTCCTGAAAAGTCCCCTTGTGTGGGAGATGCTTTCACATAAAGCAAACTCCAGAGATGTGGGAGGATTTTGTAAAACGGAAGGAGCTAAAAGTTAACAACTTTGCCATTTAACCTTAGCTGTGCATGTACTACAGCCCTGCCTTTACTTTAATGATGTGTCTTACTGTCTTCCTCTCTGCAGGTGTAGCTTGAACACGACACACATGGACATCAGGAGGAAAAGGCACGAGGATGCTGCCTACTTCAGTGTACTCCATTTCAGCTCCAAATAGGTAGGTGTAACAATAAACATGTTTTCGTCACAAAATGTACTTTTACTGCAGAGTCCAGGATTTGCTCGTCTCTGCATCTTTTTGGTGCGGATGTTGTCAAAGCAAACCACTGCAGATTCCTCTTTTGATAAGAAACGGTGAAACTGAAACAGTTTGCATGTTAGAGGATGCAGCAGATTCCACAGAAGATTAATCGTCTTGAGCTGTTTTCACAGTTGCATCAGCCAGCCGAACAGCCGCTACAACACACCCGAAGAGGACGATGAGACCATGTGCACAGAGGAGCAAGAAGCCAGCATCCATAAACTTCACACCGCCTCCAACAGCGATGGCCGACCCACCTTCTTAGACCCTGCTGCGATTTCGGATGACTCCATGCTCAGCAGACTGAGGTGGGACAGAGAGAAGAAGCACTCGCTTCCCCTGAGCAGCTCCAGCTCAGCTCAGCCCCTCCACAGCTTGCCACCTGGATACAACCAGCCGACCCCGTTCCCGAGCCAAGTCGGCTGGCTCCACCCGAGCTTTGCCAGCAGCTGGTCGGGTTATCCCAACAGCCTGCCGTCCTGTCTGAGCCAGAAAGATTACTCCAGCTGTTCTGAAGAGAGCTGCCTCTCCAGATACAAGTCTGTTTCCCTTCCTGGCCAGCACAGCAACATGATCAGCCTGGAGCAGCCACTGTCTCTGCGCTCCAACCCTCCTTCAGCCGAGTTGTATCACCACACCTTACCTCCATACTCATCCCCACCGCAGGGACCGGCCTGTTGTGCTCAGTGTCCTGCAGATGCCTTCAGTAGGCAGCCTGTGGTCAACAAACACCCCTGGCTCCAGCACCATCCCGGCTATGGCCCCTACTGTAAGTCTGCAAAAATAATCATGCATGTTGCCAAAGCACGAGCGGACATTCATGAACATTTTTATTCATATTTTCTCATCAGATCCAGCCCACTGCAGATTCCCCGGAGCTCGATTCGCCCAGATGTGAGGCTTTTGCTTTATAACCGTACCTCCTGGTTACACATTTGTACGACGAGCCGTTTTTAAGCGTTTGTGACTAAAGAAGTTTTTGACTTCCTGCAGTGACCCCGGCACGTCAGCCAAAGCGAGACACCCGCCCTACAGCTCACCGTTGTCTCTGGAGCAGAGTAAGTGTACAAGCATACCTACAGATTGTTCCCGATGCATCACAAGTGCTTACTGGTTTCCTTTCCAACACAGGGAGGGTTTTTGTCACTTATGAAGCGGACAACGACAAACACGTCAATGAGATTATCAACTTTGTGGCGCTGCTGAGACACAACGGTTTCGATACTCACGTATGTAGAAAACATTTCAGATAAAGATGAGGAAATAAAATCACTGTCATATGGAGGGACTACTCTGATTATGATGATTAACCTGAAATAAAAAGGCTGGATAGAATTTATTCATACTTTAAAGTATGATATAGAGCAGCTGTAAGTAAACAGGAGCTGTGTTTCTTATTCACATGACTGAACCTGAAATGTGTAAACAGCCGCAGCATTATTTAGCTGGGTCGATGGAGGGCTGCTTGTGGTTATCTGTGCAGGATTTGGTTCTGCTTTGTTGTGCTGATTATTTTTACATCTCTGTTTTCCTGTAATTGTGAAACTAAACACATCCCATAGGCGACAACCTGCCCATTTACTGCTTTCGTGTTGAGATCCTGTCCTCAGATTAATACGCCTAAATGTCCCCACTAAACTTTCCTTTCAGATTGATATTTTTGAGCAGCAGTTCAGAAGCATAAGCAAGATTGACTTCATGGAGCGATACCTGAGCGAGGTGAGATTGGTCGCATTTCCAGATCTTTGCAAATGAAAAGAGGAAGAACGTGAAAAAAGATCAAAGATTTGCACCTCAAACCCTTTCATGTTCTGCAAGAATGGACTTGTTTTTAATGAGCTGTTCAACAATAACAGAAAAATAGCCGATAGCGACACATATATCAATGATTTATGTCATCTGCTTTTACAGAAAGAGTATCTGATCATTATCATCATCAGTCCAAAGTATTACAAGACTGTGACGGCTTCCCCTTTTGAGCTGGAGAACGATGAGAGGACCTTCAGCACAGTTTACATATACAAGCAGGTCCGAGTCCCGATTCGAGAATCTTCCCCTTTTATTAATTGTAATGAGACGTAAACATGTGTGTCTTCATTGTAATGAGACGTAAACATGTGTGTCTTCACTGTTAATGAGACGTAAACATGTGTGTCTTCATTGTAATGAGACGTAAACATGTGTGTCCTCACTGTTAATGAGACGTAAACATGTGTGTCTTCACTGTTAATGAGACGTAAACATGTGTGTCTTCACTGTTAATGAGACGTAA
>JBAMIG010000015.1:22064892-22081643 GCA_037177335.1 Kiunga ballochi | reverse complement strand
AACATGTGTCTTCATTATTAATGAGACGTAAACATGTGTGTCTTTATTGTAATGAGACGTTAACATGTGTCTTCATTGCTTCAGCTCCAGAATGAATTTATCCAGAATGGAAGCAAGAATTTCCGCTTCATTCCTATTTTGTTTCCCGGGGCTAAAAAGGTAAATATTCTGCTTCACTACCTGACATTACCTGGCATTAACTTTTGCAAGACTTTCATATTCCCATGATGCTCTCCTCCTCTTTCCATCAGTGTCATGTTCCGACCTGGCTGCAGAACACGCAGGTGTACGGCTGGCCTCGTGATCGCGACGACATTCTGCGGCGGCTGCTGAGGGTGGAGAAGTATAACCCACCTCCTATCGGGGAACTTCCAACCATCGTTTCCATCCCCATATAGAAAAAAAGCAAACTGATCTGAGGTCAGACAGGACTGTAAGCCAAAGCTTGCTTCTTGGTGGCGGTCACTGGTGTTTTTTCAGGCAATCGGGGAAAGCGTGGGTCTTGTTAGCGCTGACAGCTTTGCAAACCGTTTCCATGGGATGTGTTGAGATGCACATCATGCTGTTTACTGGTGCTGAAAACGTCCCGGAGCTGTTCAGAAACCCAAAAGATCCACTGTTTCACAATCTGATGACACGCTTTTATGGCGTTTTCTATTTTTAAGCAGAGAGCAGATATGATTCATGTATGACCTGTAAACACTGACAGTCAACAGGCTGAGCCTTATTGTGTATTATTTCATGTGCCTATTTAATGCAAGCAGCCCCAACGGTTACTGTTCTGTGGCAAAAACAGGGACGTTCCCATTTAAGATGCTGTTTTTATTTGTGAACGTTGCCTGACACATGTTGCCTAAGGGGTTGATGATCATTTAGCTGTGTATAAACAAAACTGGAAAATTAAAATCATGTCAAGATGAACTTTTCCTGTTTTAATTTTTTAACAATGTGGGTTTACTAACGAGCAAAGGTCGGCTGACACTGAGGTCCGCTGTGGCTTGTTTTAGTGATATGTCACCACTAATGCAAGTGGTTTTGTTTGAGCCTTTACCATAAAATCACATCGATGCCCTGAACATTTGTGGTTACAGCAGGCAAGATGAAACTTGGCTTCCTTTGCCTGGAAGGCAACGAGGACATTTTTCAGATAGTGAGCGGAACAAACACATTCTTAACAGATGTATCAACATGCCACCTGTAATACACAGATACTCAGGTGAGTTAGACAGTGTCTCCCCTCAGGTTGTGGTGGCTTGTGTAAAAATGCTTCTACAGGATATTGCTTGAAGATAAGTAGCTGACACAGCTGCCTGTCTGGTGTGTGCTCGAGTTTGTCAAGAATCAGCAGATTTACACTCAGAAATGGGGTCATTGCAGCCTGCTTGTGGTTAACAGACTAATCCTGTGCAGCACTGTGACACTAGACGGATGTGGTGTTCATCTCGGCTCGGGCCCGTTGTGTTGAGCAATGCTGCATCTAAACTCTGGCTCAATGTCATAAATGCAAAAACACAATTAAAAAATAAATAAAAGCAGACATTATTTTTCATTTATTCACCTGAGGTTTGTTTTGTTTTTCTATCTATAATAAAATGATCAAAAAAGCAGTGGGATAATTATTTACTTTATATCCCTATTTAATAAATCTGCTGTTATGAGGCGAGTCAGAAATGTACACGTGTATATTCAAAATTACTTCTAGATACTAAAAAATTACTTTAATCGTGAAATATTTTCACTTCCAGATATTTTTTTATATTTAGTGATTTTATTAATTCTATGAGCTGGAAGTTGCAAAACACGTAAATGTCCATATGAAGATAAAAATAGCGAATATAAAACTACTTAAATATAGATTTATATAAGTCTACATTTTTATATCTAAAACTAAATCATAATTTTATTATATTAAAACATATAAATGAAAAGGTTAATGACGACGGTATTGCGCTGTATGTAATGACGCCACTGCTCCAGCATCCAGATGCAGAATATGGTTTATCTTCAATGCAGATGTTCATACAGATGTCACTCAAGAAAATCTGAATACAGTGTTTCATATTCATATATTGAAAAGTACATGAAATAATTACTTTTAATAAGAGGCACAAAATAATGACATCTGTAATAAAAGTGGATTACACAGTGACATTTTATGTAAATGACTTAAGTAACAAACAATAGCTCTGTTTACTGCATGTAAAAACACTGAAGTGCTATTTGTTCAAAGCTACAAAATACATTTAAAAAGCAGGAAGTGTTTTATTTCCTTCAAGGAAAAAGTACTATAAAATAAGTTACAGTACAGTGAATTTGTCCAAGCTGACTTTTGTTCCCGTCCTTTTTTTTTTTTTTTGTCTTATTTCAGGCACAAACGGAAGAAAATTAGGATTAAAAAAAAAAAGATAATTGAAAGGCATCTTTCCCGCAAAAAGGATTTGTACAGCCGGGCTGTCGTCAGTAACCGTGTTTCACTGTCTGCGCTTTCCAACAGTTACACAAATGCTTCAGAAAATGTAAAAAGAAATCTGGATCTTTGTCTGCAGGCCGTTAGAGAAACATCTTTGTACTTCATCAGCTCAGAAACTTTGACAAATACTTCATGTTTAGTGGGATAGGAGGCGAGTTCTCATACATCATCAGCTGGTAGAGGAGGTATGTTGAACCTTGGTCTTGTGAAAAAAGCCATCTTCTCTCTGTGGAAGACAAGTTAATACATTTAATTGTGATATAATTTAACACATTTATTGAACACATCCTTTGGTTATTCCCTGTTTTACTCAAACATCTCTTTTATCAGGTTCACTTTGCTAGAACCGGGTTGGACCTTTTTTTTCTTCAGAACTGCCTCAATTCTGGTCATAGATTCAACAAGATGTTTGAAACATTATTCCCTTTAAATATTTTTTTCTGAATTAGATTAAAATTCACTTTGATTAAGCGATCACATTGTTCACGAGACGCAGAGTTTTGTTGTTTTCATAAACAGCTGATCGACGTGGCATTTAAAAACATGGATGCAGTCGCATACACAACCGTTCCTGCTGCAGATAAAGGTTCACATTAAACATCCAGGTTAATAAAAAATGCAGACCCCCCCCCTGCAGACACCGTTTCTCATAGATTAGTTGACCAGACAAAGAAGAACTTTCTTGTTGTTGCAGCTTTGAGAGCAAGAAGAAAGAAAAGATGTCCCAAACTTCAGTCGTAGCACCGATAGTGTGATGTAATAAGATGTGTGAGAAACAGCAGTTACAGAATGAGAGCTGCGTAAGTCAGGATATCTCCTACCTGAATGTCTGCACTTGCAGGGGCTCCTTCTGGCTTTGCCCTCTCATCTGCTGAACTTCTTTGGAAGCCTTCCTCAGCCTCCTCTCGGCTGCCTCCTCTTGCCGCTGCTCCTGCTTGCTTTGGCTGGCCTACAGAGCAGCATAACAGTAAACCGCTGCACCGAGGGGAAGCTGATGCCAACATGTCTCTGTGTACTCATACCACACCCTACTTCCCACTCTCACCTGTCTCTGGGCCTCTCTGAGTAAGCAGCGGAACCGCTCATCCCTCAGGGCCCAGTGGGGGAGTTCAGCGCCATCCCTCGGCTGGGGCTCCTCCAGCCTCAGCTTCAGCTCTCTCAGGGCGCTCAGCTCCTCCATCAGCTGTCTCTGACGGGTCCTGCAGGCCTGGAGATCCAGCTCCAGGTCCAGGGAGGTGCGAGTTGGCTGCTCAGCCAGGGAGGAGCGGTACGACTGCTGCTTCAACACACACACTGTACCTCAGATAAACCCCCATCAAACTTGTTCAAGCTGAAAAACAGATGAATCTACCTGCTTATATCGCAGCGTTCTTCTTTCCAATGTGTTTCTGACAAACGGGGATTTCTTTGGTAAAGTTGAACTGTCACTGTCGCTGCGATATAGCTGAAAAAAAAAAGTAAAGTTGTGTAAAATAACAGTATAATAGTGTAAAGGCCGACAAACAGGAGGAACCAAACCTTTTCTCATCTGCAGATCACACTGGACTTTCAGGAAAACAATATTAGTGTTGAAAGAAAAGAATTTTTTTTACATTTTTTCCTTCCAGACTTTTCTGTCATTTATGCCAGTAACCTCAGAAACCCAACTACCTCAACTGGTTTCTGGCACCACTGGGCTTAAAAACCTCCATGTGGGTTCATTCCAGCCTTTAAGGTAAATTATTTCCTTCTTTTTTCACTTGTTGATCTTCGGCTGCTCCTGATTGGACATTACACAGTTTAAGCTCTCTGATTGGTTGCATTTGACAGGAAGTGACTCCAGTTGAATTTATGGGTTATATCAGTCTCTTAGCAACAGAGTAGAGACTGGGCTCTTTTTACATCTATAACAAAAATGTTATAAAAAAAAAAAGTTGTTATTATGGATCATTGTGGATTTAGCGTATAGGCTGTGTCTCAGCGCACAAACATGACTTTATGCATATATTTAGGTGCGTAATGTGTTTACATTGACATTTAGGCTAAAAGGTCAGTGCACTGAAAGTACCCAGATTAAAATGAGCCAATAATATGGTGTGAAACGACACTTCGCGCACTAAACCAACGCCATCTTGCTGACGTAGCAGGAGAGGAAGTGCTGGACTTTCAAAATAAAGGCGGCAAACAATACTGCGGTGGATAAAAGTGCTAATGTGTATGCGGATATGAAGTTATTTTGTTACAGTTCTAATGTATACCGCAGTTTGCTACATACCTGATCCTTTGTTTGAGATGGCAGAAACTGATCCAGTACAGTTAGCATACGTAAAAGTTAGCAATTTATAGCTGTGTAGTGAACTCAAAATAATCATTGACAAAATAATAAGTGCCTTACCTTCCCTACTAAGTGGCAATTTGATAGGAAATTACTCACGATAGTGCGCACTACAGAAAAAAGTGCACACTACATTCTAGTGCATTATAGTATTGAGGCACAACCCCACATCTTGCAACTGGATTGCCTCCTACACCGGATAGGAACGCCTAAAACACGTTCTTAGATCACCTGAAGGGTAAAATATCCATCACAGTTTACCCGCAGAGATACACAGAAAATGCTGACTATATAAGACATGGAGCTCAGTGGCACAGCTGAATCCTGGATTCTCCATAACTAAAAACTCACCCTGCAGACATACTGACTCCGTGCACCAGGTGAGAAGGTCTGGGAGCGAACAATGGTGCTGCCACGCATGAATGGCGAGGCGTGGCCCCAGCGACCTCCCCTCTCTTTGGGTCGAACTCTCACCGGCTCTGGGAACAAGCCTTCTGTCATGGTGGCTTTCTCAACCTGAAATAACACGAGCTTTAAATGTAAAGAATAAATCACAAGCTGCTCCACTCACCCCTCAGCGCAGACTTTACCTTTGTTGCAGACTGCTTATTGGCTGTCTGATTACAGCGCCCCCCTGTGGAGATGCAGATGCCCTCGATGCACAGACCCTCAGAGCAGGGAGTCGGTAATGCTGTGCTGTTGCTGCAGCCGCTGTCCACAGACTCTGCCTGCCAACTTCTGCAAAACACATCTATGTGATAAAAAACGGCCTGAGCAGTGGAGGCGAAAAGCTCTGAATGAACGATGCGGTGAAGTATGGTTTAAATAGGAAATGGTCACCTTTCTGATGTAGCCTCCCCGCGCTCGTCCTTCTTCTCAAACTTGAGCAGCTCCAGCTCTGCGTCCTGCTCCTCTACGTGGGTGGTGGTGTTGCGTGGCAGCAGGTTGCACATGTTATCCTGAAATGTCAGAAAGGAAACACCATTTATAGAAAGCTGGGAAAACAACAAGTGCAATCCTAACAGATTCTTTTCAGTGTGGTCATGAAGGTGGTTACCATGGCTCTGGGTCTGTGTTCGTCATCCTGGCTGTCATGGTTTCTGCGATGGTTGAAGCTTTTCTGTTCGGGCCTCTGCAGCTCTGAGCCATTCAACATGTGTACTCGCAGCCAGTGGTAAACCATCTCCGCACTTCCCTCGCATTCTGCCAGGCCAACCTGGGCTGTACCCTGTCAGGACGCACAGAAAGCATCAGAAAAACCAGAAAAGCTGCAGCAGAGGTAAGATTTGTTGCTGTAGAGCCTTCAGATGTACCAGTAGCTCCTCCTGAGCCTGAGGTCCAAGCGAACAGACAGACAGCTGCAGAGCGCACACCGCCAGGGCGTTAGCAGGGACAGGTATGCGAAAGCCTTCATTGAAACTCATCTGGACTTGTGGCTCCAACGCTGTACAGCAGTAAAAAGCACAGGCTCTGCTGGCGTCCAGTGGAATCAAGTGCACCTTCACGTACCTTAACATCAACACAGACAACATAAATCATTCAATGATCCTATTGAGCTGCTGTAAACAAGCTGTGAACCAGTTCATTCTTTCAGCCTCCTTTAGTTTCTGTTTAGAGAAAACATCAACATGCATCCTGATTCAATCACATCCTGAGTCCATTTCACCAAATGTGCATCGACTTATCACTTCTGCAGTCAGATTCACTTCACTGCTATAAAACCTCCTGCCTTCATCTCTCACAGCTGTCAGGAAACAGGACAATAGTAGATCTACAAATCTACATTCAGTGACCTGAGTTGGTTACATTCTCCATGTATCCACATAATAATACTATTTAGATTTGCAAGAATTGAGTATTTTGTAGATATACAGGCTTTTCAACAGGTTAAGGTATGAAACAGGTGACATGGCAGTATAACACAGGAGGAACGTGCACAGCTTCGCTCTACAGAATCAGATGAGGGAATAAAAGATGAGTCAGGCGGGACCAATCTAAACCTGCCTTGTTGCAGAAACGACCGCAGGAGAAGCAGGTTTCTGTTCATTAACCGGCTCAGGTTCAGTTTCCCTGCATGCACAGAGCACGTAGCACTTTGCATACATTAATAAACCACTGGTTTTTACCTGCTCCTCTTCTGACAGCGGTTTCTGAAAAGCAATTACATTTTTTAGTAGCGAGGTATATTTGTTACATTATAAACCACATTGCTTACAAGCTACACTTGCTACAACCTCTCATTACCTCCCCATTCTTTCCGACACGGTTATAAAACTTTGGATTAAATCCAACAAGTCAGGTGTGGCCATAACAAAAGAGCTTTAGTGAACAGCTGTAGAAGTTTTTTTAACATGATACTCACACTTTATAACCATCTCTCACAGCCGAGCTACTCAGATTCTTCAGCTGGAGCAGGTGCAGTCGAAGAAACTGTGAAGTCGACTCCCACCTGCAGCGTTGAACCCAGCAGAGATAAGTGAGCCACTACAACGAGCCGCTGAGATAAAATCACGTTAAAAAGTTAACTCACAGCAGCCCCAGCTGGATCTGGGTGGGCTCGCTAGCAGATGACAGCTCTTTCATGTACGACAGCTCGTCAAACTCTTCTGCCCTGTAGGAGAAAGGATGTGGTTTAAAGAAGATGTAACAGTGTGTGAAGGTGGATCTTCTCTCACCTCCTGCTCCACGCCTCAAACACGCCGCTGTCCGTGGCCAGCGCGTCTTCAGAAACCCCTGCAGAGACTCTCCTGGCTCTCCTGCCACTCCTGTTAGCACTGTTTCCCCTCAGCGTCACTCCTGCAGAGGAAAATGATCAACTCTAAATGATCAGTGGGTTTTCCTTATAACAGAGAAGTCGGGTTTGTTGCTTGCCTGTGGAGGTGAACGTGGTCTGAGCCCCGCTGTGGATCTTACTATCCAGCTGCTGCACGGCAGCGGCGCTCGTCCCGTCATCACTGCTCAACATGACAGTGGGTGACCGGGTTTGAGACTGGGTCCGGAGCTCCTCTAACAGACCGCAACGTGCCTGCTCCATGTACTCCTCGGTCATCTGGGTAAGAGGACAGTCCTGGGCAGCAGAGTGGTATGGTATGTCCATCGGGGAGCTGGGCGGCGATAAGGAGGAGAGCGAAGAGCGAGAAGAGAGGGATGCCAGGGACTGCGGGGTGTCGTGGGAGCGCTTGGTTTTACTCTGGGTTAGCGGGTCGGGCGTGAACATGGAGCCGTCTCTGGATACGGTCTCTGGAGGGAGCAGGTAACGCATGTGGGGCTCAAGCGATTCCCCGGCTCCATCGTGGCGCTCGTACTGGGGGACGCCATAGATGTCGCTGAAACTGATGGAGCTGAGGGAGCCCCGACTGGAAGCCAGGGAGCCCCGACTGGAAGCCAGGGAGCCCCGACTGCTGCTGGATGACACGGTGAGGGAGCTGGCGGACAGGCTGGAGGCAGAGCGGATGAAGACAAGTCAAACACAGAGCGAGACATTTCTGGCATTTTCACGTACGAATAAGCAGCACCTTTTCAGCTGGGAATGAAGGTAAGTGGTGATGCGTGTTGCCTCCTCCAGCTGTCTGAGGAGAGCATTCCTCTTCTCCTGCTGCAGGATCCTGTCAGACACACACACACACACACACACGCTAATTCACAGCTCAACATCCAACAGCTAATATAAAATGCATAGTCCGTCCTTTCTGTTCCTCCATTTATAAAAAGCTGCAAGCTGACGTCCTAAATGAGTTTTATCAGGAGCTAATTCCTCTAAAACAGGTTCACTTTTACACATCTATGTTCAGTAAAAAGCTTCGATTCACAAATCAAACCTACAACTATCATAATCCCACCTCTGATTGGCTCCCTGGCTCTGGGAGCTGTGAGCCCTCTGCACCTCCTCCTCTAGCCGGGAGCGCTCCTCTTCCAGCTGCACCAGCGTCTCAGGCGAGTGCTGCTGCTTGCTGACCAGGATGATCTCCTGCAGGAGGGCCTCCTTCTCACGCAGGAGCTGCATGAAGTCCCGGTCCCGGTCCGCCTCCGCCCGTCCAGACCAGCTCTCACTGTCCAGCTGTGCTAACTGGTGCTGAATACTCTGCACCCTGAAACAGAAAACAGGAAGATTCACCATGCAGCACGTTTTGATGATTTTACTCTTCATATTTGTCACTGATGGATTAATCAGAGTATTAAACCCCACATTTAACATCCCCCAATACTATCAGGGACCACGTCTGAGCTAGATCAACAGATCAATGCAACAAAAAGCAGTGTGTTGATTTGTTTTAGAGGGAAAGGGGAAAGTCAGAGTGGTACAGTATTCCCAGTTATTCCCTCCCACTAACTGATAAAATAACCCTGGTGGGATTGATTTGATTATAGAACAATAAATTGATCAGGGTGTCCTAACGGAGGACGACTCACAGAGATTGTAAATGTTCCATAACTGAGTTAAATTGTTTACTTAAAAAAAGCTCAAATGTTGCAGTGTCATTTGCAGTTTTGACTCTGCAACGCGACACCTTTACTAAACTTTACTAAATAAGTTAGCAAAAAAACAAGAAGGCCTGTTTTAAAGCATAATTACTGTATAAACAGAATAAAGTTGCCTTGAGGTTAAAACCTCATTTAGTTGTCAATGTGAGAAGCTGTATTTAAACCCAGATGTGTGTTTATTTACTGTTCAACAGTAAATAAAAGCTCGTTTTTCCCGTTTCTAAATTATCCAATCTGCTTCAAAAGAAATGTATTTTTATCATGTAGTTTCCAGAAAGAAGTTTCTTCCCAGGTCCAGATAGAGGCCTTTCTGCCTGTTTTCTCTTTATATGCAGGATTTATTCCGTACAGAGCAGATGGGATGTAGTTCAAATGACAATTATTAGTTGCATTGTTTTATATTAATTTATGGTGGCATCAAAACATAAATAAATAAAACTTAAAGCTCTACGTAGAGATTTTATGTGATTTTACACATAATTCTCATGCACAGGAAACCTATAATTCTTCTTTACATCTGTTTATGTCCGTGCACACCTCGTAGCTTTAAAAAGCTGACATGTTTACATCTAAAGCTGCTGTGTGTATGCATGTGCTATATGCATACTCTGCTGTGTAATTTGAGTCCAGCAGAGGCTTCTTGAACCACCTGCTGCAGCAGCCAGCACACCTACAGGTGTTATTCAGACTAAATGGGATCTCAGGGAGCTCTGGGCTCAGATCAATTTTATCTGTTTATGTGTGTTGAACTGACTCAGACACAGTTTCCAGAGATCTCCCATCTGATGTCACTGGTGCTGCTGGGTCACCAGAAGCACCATTAAGCTCATTTTAAAACCAGACTCAGTACAATAACAAGGCTAACTAGTAACACACCTGTGTTGAATTAACAAGCAGTCCTTTAGTAGAAGTAAAGGAATCTCAAGTCTGGTCCAATGTTGACTCTACAAATGTATAATTACTGCGCTTTAGGAGGGATGAAACGCATTTATGTAAACAAGCAGTGTGCATACTGAGCCACCTTGCAGAGGAGCAGGCTGTGCACTGAGGCAGAGGCCGGGCAGTTTGCTTTCTGGTTGCACACAAAGCCAGCACACAGTCAGCAGCAGCATGGCCAGTGAAGAATGTGACCACCCAGCTCTTTCTGCTGGCCAGACATTGCTCAGCAGCCACGGCCACTGGACCCAAATACTATTCATAACCCAACCTCCCACTCTCCCAGTGGACACTTACTTTTTCTTGGCCTCCTCGTACTGCCAGTTGAGTTTCACCTTATCCACTAAATGGGAGGAATCTTGGGAACCGTACTAAAATAAAAAAGATATAAAAAACTAACATTGGTCACTTTGATAACATGAGTAAACCAGCTGATTCTTTACTTCTCACAAACACAAACAAGTCGGCACCTCACTCAGATTAAAGATGGGATTTTAAAATGCTAGTTCTGCTCCAAAATATATATCTGATCCAAAACAAGCCATCGGTACTTCCACCTGGGTCAAGTCTGTTGGTGTCTGTATAATTGGTTACCCGCTTTTTTTACAACTAGTTTTAGTTTTCTTGATTTGATTAATAAATGATGATTGTAATGGGGAAATCACTTGGATTCATTTCAGCCATAAATGAAAGTTATTTCTGTTATTTTCACACATCGTAGCCTTCTTCCTACCCACTAGATCTTTAGCTGCTCCTGATTGGTGAAAAATTTGACAGGAAGTGAATTATGCATAATTCTGGGTTTAAGAGAAAGGTGTTTTTTATCAGCATAGTGATTTTTTAATAAAAAAAAGTGATAAATAATTGTGTTATTATTGATCTCAGTGTGGATTTAGCATACAGCCTCTGAATAAACTACACTCAGTAGCTGGGTTGTAAATCCTTCTAGATGAGATAAAGATGTGTGGAAACCTTTCAGAGACCATTTAAAGGGCAAGCTATGACAATTTACCCCTCAGAGTTACACACTACTCATCCTCACAAACTGGGGACAATATAAGCGATGTCACTGGTAACCATGCAAAGCACTGGGAGTCATCCTGTAAATAATATATACTACACACATAAACATACTTTGCTGTTATTTGAACTGTTGATCATAAGTTTTGGTCAGAAAAGGAGCTTTCTACCTCTCCCACGATGTCAGTCTGACAGCCCGTGTCGCAGTACAGCTGCAGACTGCACAAGTCACCAGTGGTTCCAGTGGTGTTTGTCACCTCGCTGGCCGAGTCGCTGATGGACAAGTTGCTTTGGAAGTTAATGGTCAGCTTAGCCAGGCTCTGTAATAAGAATAAAAACAGCAATTAATACAAAAACACAAAGAGCCACTACTTACATATTTCATCAACAGTCAAATATTTCCTAAAGGGACATTTAAGAAATAAAAAAGATGATTGACTGAAGCAGATTTCCTTTTCCTGTAATGACTTTAAACTCATCCTAACTGCATCCAGACAATGCAGCACTGTCAGGAAATGCTTTTCTTACCTGAAGGTCAGAGCAAATCAACATTTTTCATTGTTCTGTCACTCCAACCAGTTTATTTACTGGTGAGTAGTTTAAGCATCTGGAAAGGTGTTGCATTAAGAAGCAGCAGAATGGTAAGAGGTGACAGACACTAGAGGTCAGCAAGGAGCATGCAAACATCAACAAAGACCAAATCCAGATGAGTCGGGACAAAAATGACACAAAATACACCCATAACTTCATTAAACGAAAGAATGCAAAAGACATGAGTCAGCGTGCCACTTTGTCCATTCAGAAAATATAAATATACTCAGAAATGTTGAAATACAGGCAGAAAAATGTATAGAACATAAAAGGTAACAGTGGTCCAGAAGATTTTCTTCTCACTGTAACTGTCTGTTGTTGCATTGTATCTCTTTGTATTTAGCGTGGCAGGTGTTGCTGACAGAGCACCACATCAGTAAAAACACTGGAAACCCTTCAGTCACCTGGATGAGGTCCTGCCTCTCCTTCTCGCCTGTGCTGATGGCCTTCTTGATGCTCCGCAGCTCCGTGAAAATGGCCTGAGCCTCATCCAGCTTGTAGTTCGTTTGGCTGCAGGACATCTTCCTGTCAATCCTGCAAAAAAACATCAGCATGCATTTATATCTAATCAGCCAATCACAAAGCAGCAACATAATGCCTCTGCTTATGGGATGAAGATGACTTGCTCTCATTGATCACAATTTTTTCCTGTTTATGAGGCAGAATCTAACTTCCTGTATCAAAACGGCACGTCTACAACAAGAAAAGCGATGAATCCGGGGACCATATGATCGCAGAATCTCATGATCATTGAAAGAAATAGATTAATCTTGTATTTTCTCATGTGCGTGTGCATGTGGGGGCGGCAGGAGGAGCGTGACGACGCGTCTCCTCCATCAGTGGGCCTGGCACATGGCCTCCCCTCTCACCACAGCCCTCTTCTTTCACTCTCCTTCAACAGCAGGTACTGTTCATCCAGCCAACCCAGCCTCTTCCTCCAAAAACAGGCCTTGCCTTGTCCTCCTCCGTCACCCTATGGGCGGGCCCAGGACTTTAAAAGTTTATATGTTTTTTGTAACCCGCTGCTCTGGACCTACCACCCACCCTGTGCATATATTCTTATGTTTCCTTCAATCTGCTGAGTTAAAACAACCAAACAGGGAATTTGCTCAGGTAAGGTCCAACATAGATGAGTAAACTACAACTACCTGTCCACAAGTGATAAACCTCTGACTCCAACTCCTAAAGACAAGTTATGCAGTGGGAATGAGGGAAAGGGGGAGGTGTGCACTAGAAAGTGCTTATCTGATGTAACATGACATGGAGAACAATTACTTTTATTGCTGACCACAGCTGTGATGGAGGGAAAAAACCTACTTAACCGCCAGGAGGGTCCCTTCTGGCCTCAAAACTTTGGGGAAAAAAAACCCAATAGAGACAGAACAATAGGATACATGCGGGCAGATCACACGTACGAGCCTGTTTACACACACACACACACATGTGAAAACTCAAAAGAGGGGTTGTGTCCATGGTTTTTGCAAGCTGTGTATTCTCCTGGCTATTCTGGGAATCACTTGAGTTGTATATTATCTGAGAGATAAGCAACTCTTTGCCAGGACTCAGGAAGTGCAGAGGAATTTGCTGCCAGATATCTCTGTGTTTTTTAAACTGCTCTGCAAGCCCACACCTCCCTCCTCTTCCTCCTCCCTCCTCCTCCTCCTCTCTCCATGGAACAACTTCCTCTCCAGGCTGAGCCTTGGCTCCCTGCACTCCACTGGTGCATCCTCTTCCTGAGGTGGAGTCCCCTTTTTCATAAAAAAACTCCCTCCATTTGCCTTTTCTCAAGCTCTTCCTCTCTTCCCCCCTCAGAGCGGTGGAGTTTCTATTTCTAACATGAAATTCTGGACGACTCACAAATGTTCCCAGTACAGAAAATCACTAAAAGGCAACAAAAACCAGAGAAAAACACTAAGAAAGAATACAGAAAAATCTTTTAAAGAGCAAAAAGGGGCAAAAGATCTTCAATAATCCTCAGTGTTTGATGATCAAACAGACATTTATGGGAAATATTGGACATTTCATTGATGTTTACCTCAGTTTGACCACAAAGACGTGTAGAGAGGAAACAGAAGAGAGACAGTTAAAGCTGAATATAATAAATGAGAGTGAACAGAGGGTGAGAGGGAATAAAAGAGGGAAGAGGCCACTGGGTGGGGAGCAGCAGAGGCGAGTGTTGTAGGAAGGAGAAGGGTGGCCGTGGGAGGAAGGGTGGACCTGGGACACACAGAGGCAGAGGAACACTCACTCCTGCAGGGTCTCCACTCCCATTTCCTTATACTGGAGCTCCTGCTTCACCTGGGCCAGCTCCTGCTTCAGTCTGGAGAGCTGCAGACACAACAAGCCCTGGGTTAGCATGCAGCACAATGGGCAGCGGACAGAGATGCTCAGTCATGACGACTTGCATTCAGGAATGCTCGATGCAGAGATGCACACCGAGGTCTTCCATCCTGAAAATGTTAGAAAGTATAAATGTGGTTTGCAATGGAAATAATGCAACATTTTTCCAAATTCACCCCTATTTGATCCAACATTTGTTGCCTTGTAAAACTGTCCTTGTTTAGTGCACATTTCTCCAAGCTTCAGCACAACACGAGCGAGATTTGCAACTGGACTTTTGTTTCTTTGATACAAACTATGCTGCTGGAGCGTCTGCTTCCCTTCTAAATGGAGCCACATTTGCACAAAGTGCATTTGTGAGATGAGCAGCAGAGTTTTAGGAGTTCAGCCCAAATATTCTCTGCAAAAGCCAAACTTCTTGTTGGGTGAAACTTATTAGATTTGATACTTTAACAGTAATGTGCTTTTTGAGTTCACATATTTAAAACTGGGTCCTTTTAAAAACAAAAAGTGGTGGAAAGATTCAATTAAATTTAATAAAAATCAAATAATTGTGTTTTTTTGTAGGAATATCTAGAAATGTTTTAGTTGTTTCTCTCATTTTTACCCGTATAAACACTAATATCAGCTTTGCAGGCTTCTGCTGCTCTGCCTCTAAATCTGATCCATAGTATAATTCATCTTGTGTGGTTTTATTTGTGATTTCGGACACATTCAGCAGAAAGTTATATCAACAGCCTGATTGAGGAAACATTCATCCGTATGGATGATCTCAGAGAAACGTCCCACGAGGTCATTGGCGTTGGAGACCTATCCTCTGCCTGACCCCTCGGTGATGAGCTCATCTTATCCTCTGGAGGCCCCGGGGCCAGAGCCACAGTATCCTGTAGGGGCCACACCCCGGCTCTCCTCTCTGCCTGAAAGGGCCCCTCACCATAGCCCATTGTTCCTTCCCGATAATGACTTACCCGCTCTCGCCTACAGGCTATTTCCACTTTGATTTGGTCAGGGTCGTATTTCGCATTTGAGGAGGAGCCAGAGAGAGCTGCAAACATAAAAGGAAAAGGACAGATGGTGATCAACAGGTAGCTTATGGTGGTGATGTTACTGGTGCCTACTGGATGCTTTGTGTGTGACAGCTGGCTGGAGTCAGACGCTGACCTGAGGGGAGGCGTTTAAAAAGGAAGGATTGTGTGTGGATATAAATCCCAACTAACCTGATCTTTAAAGGACTTCCACAATACAGTACATCCAAGCCAGCTCACTGGGTCATGTTTTTACTCTCATTGAAGCTGGTGGTTCAAACCTTTGCATGTTAAATGTGGTTGCAAGTTGGCTAAATCTGAAGGGGACAAAGCGGTCCTTACTGCTGGCGATCGAGAGGTTGTCCTCTGAGAGCTCGTGAAAGAGCAACATTTCCTGCTGAGCCAGCTCCAGTCGCTGCTGCTTGACCAGGTACATCTCCTTCTTTGCTTTGAGGGCCTCCTGGGCCACCACAAGGTACTCCTTCAGCATGCGCTCCTGCTCTTGCCGCCATTGAGTTCGTGGGTTCTCAATCTGGGTGGTC
Organism: Kiunga ballochi; assembly: GCA_037177335.1. Lineage (NCBI taxonomy): Eukaryota > Metazoa > Chordata > Actinopteri > Atheriniformes > Pseudomugilidae > Kiunga > Kiunga ballochi. The sequence continues at coordinate 22,065,923 of JBAMIG010000015.1, read as the reverse complement.
TCTGACAAAATAAAGTAAAAATAATTCAACAAAAACATGCAGCTGTGTTGGCCTTCAATGTTTTACTTACACTCTTCACTTCATTTCCATTTAATGTCAAACTGAAGTTGTTAAAACTAGTTAAATATCTAAAACCCAGTTTGTATTCGGCCCATTTTAATGTCCTGATCTGGGTTGTACTCACTGTTGATGTGGTCAATGTAGTAAACGCCCACTTGCTGGTCAAAGACTTCTTCCCATCCCAGAGGCAGCTCATCTCCAACACAGTCAGCAAACGTCAGCGGTTTTGTAATCCTTAAATTACAAATATACAAGTCACATAAATCACACATACATCTTATCACAGATTAAACCCTGCATTGCAAGGCATCCTCAGAGGTAATGGATCCAGCAGCACAGTGGTATCAATTCAATGTGTTAAAACAGTTTCCCAGCTGTTTGGATAACGCAGTTACACACCCTCCCAACATTAATCTAATTTCTATCGGCCTTATGTAATGCTTCCTGTTAGTATTTAGTGGCCTGCAGGGTGTTTTGCCTTATTTATTATGTAATTAGAGTTTTCACTGTAAATCAATGTTAAAAGAAAGAAAAGTAAATGTTTTTGCGCATGGTGACGTAGTTTTACTCATCATTCTTTGCTGTTTAAACAAGACAATCCTTATAAAATGTAATTATCTGAGAAAAAAGGCTCCAAAAACGACACAAAAGAGAAAATCCCAAAGATACAGAGAAACAGAAGTAAATCAGTAAATTTAACTTGGAGGGAAGGCAACGCTTCTTTCTGGTCTTCTTTCTGATATTTACCAGATTATAAATGATTTGTGCAAGAAGCAGATCCAGTCCAACAGAACTGGTTCTGAACTGGTCCAGTCCTGAAGTCATCGTTCAGTTCAACAAGCCGGGAGACTTTTAGAGCATATATACAGGTACATCTCAGGAAATTAGAATATGATGAAAAAGTGTAATATTCTTCATCAGTCATTTCAGAATGTGAAACCCATATATCATATAGATTCATTACACATAGA
>JBAMIG010000015.1:22044998-22057307 GCA_037177335.1 Kiunga ballochi | reverse complement strand
AGAGGGAAGTCTGGGCTTCCCTTCTTGAGCTGCTGCCCCCGCGACCCGACCTCGGATAAGCGGTAGAAGATGGATGGATGGATGGAGTATGACTCCAGGATGTAAGAGCATCTCACAAAGAGCTCCCTGATGCCCTGACAGGTTGCTGCTCATCACGACTTTTACACAGAGCCGGGTCATCTTTCTACTGTTTTAAAGTCTAAGCTACAAAGCCAGATAGATGTTTTAGGGGGGTAGACAGTATGGAGAGTCCATCTTCCTTTAAACCAGGCCTATTCAACTCAATCTCATGAGGACTACAATGTCTCCTAATGTATCCATATTAAATAGACTATGAAGTTCTGCACAATAACCGGATTTGAGTCATTATGAGGGATCAATTAAACGGTGTAGCCAATCAGAAGGCGTATTATTTCCAGTCAGTTCCTGATTGTGAATGCAGCATGTCTGGCCACAGTTTCTATCAACACATCCAGGTTTCTCATAAGTAAACAATGCTGGAAATCAGTTTTTGTGTCAGGCACTGCGTTTACCTGGATATTGATGGACTTTTCTACAGCTGACAGGGGTAAATAAGCTGCTGATCAATAGATGTTCATGCAACCGCTTCAGAAACTGATGGAGAAAGACCTGCAAGTCTAAAAGCATCAGCTTCAACTCCCATACTGAAAATATTCACATTTATCCATCCGATATTACAATTCTGAAATGTAATATATTAGCTGTGTGGATAAATAAACATTCTGGGCTTTATGAGAGGGAAATGCATCTAGATGTAAGGAATTAAATCATTAAATTAGTAAGTCTTGTTCAGGCAAAAGAAGCAGCAAAAATATGTGGAGGGAAATAAATGACACAAAACAATAAAAAACACACCTGATGTCAGTTTCAGACTAAAAGTGGGACTCTCAGAGAACAAACATGACGACCTGCTGAAGGAACGTAATCTGCTGTACATAAGAGTTTACTCTGCATCTTAAAATCCTGCAGACAGTAACGCTTTCTACATTAACTCCCATGTGTTCCTCCAGTTCATGTAAATGCACACATATTTACTTCTTTATCAAGCCTTTATACTGGCGGATCAATCCCACTGTGGTCTCCATCATTACCCATTTAAAAAGTTTTCAACCAGCGTGTTGTGACCATCTGTCAGAGCGCAGTGGTATGACAATGAACAGTGATCAGTGTTGACTATTACACAATACAACCTTTTTTAGGACTTTTAATGTTGATTAAAAAAAAGCTTGATCTTTGGATTACTGGCTTCAGTGCAAAAAATAGGAGGATCAGAAGCGTAAACGCTACATGGGGGAATAAGAACTGTGCCGGTGTGTAAGAGAAAAAAAAACAAAAACAATGAGCTGGAGGTTAGTCTGGCATGTCCTGTTTAAGTAGCATTCTCCACAATATACACATTGTAGAAACACACAGAACCCACAGGTCCAGTTCCTGACGGAGCTGCTGATAAAAGGCCATCAGGACACGCAGAAATGAAAGCTAACCCCGGCATGCATTACGCTCCTTAATCATGCAGGATGATCAGATGGGAAGCACCGAAAACGGGATAACGGCTACAGCAATAACAGCTGTGTGTGTGTGTGTGTGTCTCTAAGGGGGGGGCACAGTGAAAGCTGAAGATAAACATATTGTCTGTTAATGGCATGTTTGTAACACACACACACACACACACACACCACCAGAAGACAAAAAAGAGCCATCATAATGAAAACACCGGGGAAAGCAAAATATCAGCGGGGTTCAGCGCATGTGAATAACCCTTCGGTGCTGGAAACACGGCTCACCCTTTCCAGAATAATTGAATTTGTTGTGCTTTGTGACCAAGTATAAAGGCCTCCCTTTGCCGAGCGGCAGGCCGGCCATGACTGTTGCATAACAGAGCTAATAAAGGAGGCCTACAGGGCCCGGGACGACAGGAGGTGGACATGTGGGAACTGCCTCTGTTCTTCTGCTTTGTCTGGGGCCGCAAGCCGAGCCGAGCCCCTGGGCATTAGTGTAGGCATGCCTAACATAACGCTCATTCCACAGCAACAAAAAAAACCACAGAAGTGCTGGGCTTATCTGCAAGAGACGGCCGCGAGCTGCTCATTCGCCTTAAGAGGCAGGAGGGTCAGCAGCATCATCATCATCAGTGATAGCAACCAGTAGAACGGCTTTGGCCTATAAGGCGCATTATGTGTTCACACACACCTCAAGTATCTGATCAGATCAAACAAGAACCATCTCTGGCATCGAGCCTGTTCTGAGCACAAAAACTTAAACTCTGGTTTGATATGCATTTCTGTTAGAGCACATTGTGATTATCTGTGACAATAAACGTTTCAGCTCAATGGCTCTTGTGTTTCAGCGATAATCCATCAGACTCTGCGGGTCAGCAGGTTTAGAGCTCCGTGACACACCGGTTTATAGGACGCAGCATCTGCACAGATACAGACCGATACGCTGTGAGCATCACCTGAAGCTACCGGTTACCTTTACAAAGGGTTTGACTGCAGCTAAATAAGCACTACTATAACCTTATGTCTCAGAATCTGGTTTTTAGTTTCACACTTTCCAAAAACTACTCATAATAACTTATTGGAGATCCCAAACGAGCCCACCAGGGGAACCAATCTGATCCAGCAGGATGAATTTGGTACATTTAAAATTATATTAAAAGGAATTTTTTTTACATAACCTATTCATGATTTGTCCACCTAAAGTTGCTTTGTTAAAATAAACATTAAAAACAGACGATGATGACTTTTCTCACCATATTTCTCATTTAATATCACTTCAGTTTACATTATAAGTCAGTTCAGATGGTCAGGACTACATGAGTCCTGATATGGAAAGTGTGTATTTTAGAGAAATCTAGCCTTTCAAAGCTAATTTAATCATAAGATGAAATACTTTCCTTTCTAGTGAAACGTGTTCTGAAACTGGAAAACATACTTGCTGTTAATTAGACATAAATATGGCCGCATTGTCGTTGTTTGTGCCCGTCCTCAGAGCGGCTAGAACCGAGTAATAAAAAAATTCTGTATGGATATATAGTCAACATAAAAAATGCCAAAATGTTCTTTTGAAAAGCTTGTTGATGAAATGACGTGTATCTTTATGAGTATTGTTGCTGTACAGAGACACCAGCCTGTGTGGAGATGTGAAACATGCGGTGCTGATGGGTCGTTTAGTCCAGTCAGACACCTGGGTGGCTCAATAACTATTATTTTATAAATGAAGGATAATTTCCAACATAAACAGTATTTTACACAGCTTATCTGTGCTGCAGGAATTCGTGCACTCTGCAGGCGACTTGTGACTGTCGTGATGGTACGATGTGTGATTTCTTTTATTATATTTTCCTCCCTTCATACAAATCATGTTGAGCCAGGAAATAAGATGGTTGTGTGTATATGTACAATATATCACATGTATAACAGAACGTGATGGGAGTCAGACTGCAGTTGTGGTCTAAATGTTTTCCTCTACAGAGAGGTTTGGCTTCAGCATCTTCAGCGAGGCAAAGAGCCACTGGTCAGGAACAACAAACTAGTTGCATTCCAGTAAAAACTGGAATTTCTATTCAGTCTGATTTCTCTCCTGCATCCTGCATGAGCGTGGAAATGCAAGCACCAGGTTAAACATGAGGAATATCATTTATTAAATGTAAAACTATATATTATTACACTAAAGGTTTTTGTGACGGTAAAAATGTGCCGTGTGTTATTTATTATCCCACTGGTCCACATCAGATTGTGCTGAATGTGACCCCTGCATTACAATGGCTTTGACTCTACCCTGATTTACGACTAAGCAACATGTAAAATACAAGCTGCTTCCCACTGAAAATCTATAGATTTCCCTGTTTTATATTCATATTATTGTAATAAAATGGCTTATAATATAGTTGCACAGAGAATAATAAACTAAATCAGTTCAAAGAGCTGATGAGGAACAAATATCCAGACTGTATTAATATCTGAATTCATACTGCGGGTAAATTTAATGTACATGATCCATTTTATACCTGCATAAAGTCACATTTATACAAATACGTGTGTCTAATGATGATCCTCTTAAACTCTTTTCATACATAAAACATCCACTCAAACCCTTCTGCACGTCTTATAATAGCCATGTGTGTTGTATGTGTAATTTTTTACTGAATAAAATCTGCTTATAATAATGGTTTAGGGCTGCTGATAGCTAGTGACAGCTCACATCTCACCATCTTCCAACTACATTTGGATCGTGTTTCTGATTCCACGTACTCTTTAAGACATCTGAAAACAGCTGTAGCAGTAAAATACCATGCAGCGCTGCCTGTAACTCACTATGAAGTCTTAAAACAACAACACAAGACTCCTTAAACGAGCTGGAGCTGTCCTAGAAGCAGAAAAGCTGTCAAACCGGATCATTGTGATAGGTGGGGGTGAAATTGTTGCTGCATCATCCAAATGAAACCTAAGCAGCTTCAAATAGAACATTTATACGTAGCTGATGGAAAGAAATGCGGACACTGTAGCGGCTGCATGTTAGTGGAAAGCCTAGCTTGTTGCTGTGCAGGGATGTGATTATTGGAAAGACTGTATCAGGTGATGACAGAAGACATTCTTCTGGGAAGATAACTAATAAATCACTGAGACAGCACCAGAACAAACGCAGAAAACATTTGTTTAGTCATGCAAACATACAACCTCCTCCCACATACACTGATGACAGGAGGATCTTGTGAAATCTGCTCCACATAATACTCAATCAGAAGGAGAGGGAGCTTCTCTTCCCATCAGATCACATGCAGCTACATTTCCACTGGTGAAAACCAGTATAAAATCTTTAATAGAAAGTTATGCATTAGTGATATTCAGCTTATATTTGAATTAAATGCACCCTTACAGATTAACTTAGTTTGACCGCTTCTACACTTTAACATGTTTTTAAAACATTATTAACCACAAAAACAAGCGTCTGATCCACTAAACACTCTGTTTAAACCATACTGTTCACATTTAGACATAACTGGACCAAGACGGCGCCTAACATGACAAATTATTGAGATATCCATATTTTAACGTTACACGTTGTTTTGTTTTAATTAATTCTTTAAGCATTCATCTCAATTCAGTTATGTTTCACTTCTGAAGGATTCATAAAACTCCCTGAAAACATTTCCTGTTTGCTGTGTCACAAGATAACGGCATCCAATCAGATGTCAGAAGATGATGATGATGATGCTCTGCTTAATGCAGGTTTTTACTCATTATGTTACATTATTTTTAGCATAGTTCTGTCACTGTGCTGTATTGCATTTAGAAAATTAAAATGAACTTAATTAATACTTTAAATATTTCTTTCCTGTTTAAAAATGTTTAGTTTTATGATTTGATCAACTCATAAATCAGGCTTTATTTCCAGGTCCAGTGATGAACATGTGCAGTCGCTACGAGGAGTTTGATGAAGCTTCAGGGCAAAAATGAGAAATCAATAATGTAAAAATGACGACTCACAAGAATAAATCGCCTGTCCTTAAAAATGGGCAAAGTTATTAATTTTTATTTATAAAGCACCAATAAAAAAATGTTAAAAAGCTGCAAGAAACATCTGTTAAAGCCAAGCTGAGCCTGACTGTAAGGAAAGTTTAAGTGTCTGAAACGGCTAAACACTGGCTGGGAGCTGCTTCCTGGTGGAGGCTTTCCCTTTCTATGTACTCCTAAAGAACAGAGGAACCACAAACTGGTCTGCTGAAAGGGAACGCAGTGCTCTACTGGGACAACATGGAATGAGGGGTTTTTTTAGGGTACGTTTTAGAGCTTTGTATAAAGGAAACATCATATTAGATCCTGGAAGCCACAGTGTAAAGAGAAGGTAGCATAAACTGTCACTCTGACAGGAGAAACATTAGCATCCTGGTTACACAGTTCAGCTAAAAGAGACTACATTAATAACACTTTTTTATGGGTGCACTTCATCCATAACTGTCCAGTGATCCTCTCATGGAAGTGCTGCTTCTGTCATTTCTTTCTTCACTGTTTCAACAGAGTTAAAATACTCACTATAATTCCCAGTAATCTCACAAAGTCTGCTCTGAATGCCATTTCAGAGTCCCCCACATAAGCACATCCTTGCAGCTTTCCCAGTGGCACAACGAGCATTCTTCACATATTTCCACAAAGCATTCTGGGAGTTGGAGTTTTAGATGCCTCGCAGCTCTCCGCGATCAAAACCAGTAACACAAACATTAATGGCTACTTTGGGGTGATTGTGATACCAGCAGGTAGCTTTCAGAGCTGTTGTTGACAAACTACTGGTCTCAAAGAGGTGTCTGTATGAAAAGGAAAGGCGAGCTGGATAACAATAGCCCTCTGTTGAGGTTTGCTAGCCAGGAATGTTTCAGGTCACTGGAAGTCATAAATCTGAGCTTACTGATGAGTTGAAATGATTGAGGTTTAAAAGAGACATTAGAGTGTTTTTATTCTGTTCAATGAGGATGAGAAATGTGTGCGGGATGAGCAGACTGACAGGGTTAATACTGGTTTAAAATGACTGACTGAAACATAACAAACCGGAAAGGCTGCGGTCTGATTCCTTGTCACAACACTGTCACACTTTACAGGGACAACATGGAGACATATTAAAGAGGGAAGCTGTACTGTGGCTGATTAAAAGCGTCACATCTCGTGTTTGCTACTTAAAGGACTGGGGAGGAAAAAACTGCTGCCAAATCTCAGCTGATCTGTGGGGTAGCCGCTGATTTAGCCGCAGTAAGCTCCGATCACATCAACAGGAGACGGAGGAAGTTCACCTAAAGCCGCTCCGCGTGCGGTGGCATCTCTTTCTAAAGTAGTGGAAATTAAACAAACTAAATAAACTTTGTGTCAGTGTGTGTAATGTCTCCACTCTCAGGCCTTTAGCTCACCTATCTCTGGGGTCAATCCATGAAGTTTGCCGGGTGTTGTGGTCGATGAAAAACACTCTTCCATCGTAGTCGCGAGCTTCCTCCCAGCCCGCGGGCAGCGGCAGCTCCGAGCTCTCTCTCCGCTTACCGCTGCTGACCCACGGCATAGCGTCGAGACAGTGAGAGGGCTCAAGCCCCCTGCCCTGCTTTGTATCCCCCAGAAAAAGAAGAAGTAGCTCCTCACTGCATTACAACTAACTCTTACCTCGACGCGCAGGACACAAAAAACAACAATATAAAACTTTCCAACGAGTTTCTCCGTTTTAAAAAGTCCCGCTGAAGGTACATCCACTTTCTTCTTCAGAAACAAACCCCCCCATCCCCAGAAAAAAACACTACAGCGGTGCTCTCACGGTCCTCGGTCCTCCATGTTCGCCTCCTCCACCATATTTCATTCCTCCGTGTCCATATTCGGGAGCGGATTTGCATAAACGGCCGGAGCGAGCGCCGCTGTCCAATGGGGGAAGCCCGGAGCCCCACACGGTCATTTAAACTAATCAGCGCGGCGCGAGACACGGTTTATTAATCACATTTCACGTGTTAATTCAACAATAAACACTTCGGACTCAATGATGGATAAAACAACAGGAAATAACGAATAAATAATTGAGCTAAAGTTTTTGTGTAGCTTTTAAACACACAATTGTTGATTCTAGTAGCGCGACAGAATATTCACTGAAATTATTAACCTTTTTTTTTATTGGTATATTAATTTAAAGACATATCGAAGAGTTAATTTAAAATTGTGCGGCATTTCTACGCAAAGACAACTCTCCCTCAGCACATGCGGGACTAACCCGAGGTTTGGTGACTGCGGGTGTTTTCCCGGTGCAACAGCGACACCTCCTGTCTGTTAAAGGAACAACACTCATTTTCACTGATGCGCTTTATCAACACCACAACACTTTCACCACATACATCATTTACTGTCCAATCCAGATTGTTCATGACATTTATAGCAGTAAAGATACTCTTTACAGAAGTACAGGAGTTAAAATTATTAATCTATGAGGACTGATAAGCTGAAAAGGGTGTGATTGATAAGATGATGTAATAACTCAAATTCTGCTGTTTTTAGTTTGGATGACTAAAATATGCATACGACTGGACTTTTTCATCAAGTAGCAAGAGGATAAAGATATTAAACTGTCATTCTCAGATGACATTTCTCCTCTTCCCTTTTCTTTCCTTAATTTCTGAGCTGGTCTTTGCATAAATGATTGAACTCTTTCAGTGTCCATTTAACAACTCAAGAACCATAAACCTCACTATCCCACTGCTTCCTTAATCCAGAATCAGGACAGTGTCAAATGTCTTCAATCCTCATGAAGGATAAAATCTAGTTTAACTGTTTAAAATGATTTTTCTAAAACACAATAACAAAAAGCACTAACCTGACTCTTCAGGTGAATAATAAGGAATTGAATTACAACAGTGCTTTTTTTTTTTTTTTTAAGTGTGTACCATGACTTCCTAAGTCATGCGGTTGTGCATTCCTACTAAAACACATAAACCCGCTAAAAGACAGCTTTTCAGGGAGTATTTATATTTTATTAAAATACATATGTTTTTCCAGCTTTGCAGGTGACTTACATATTTATTTGTCTTTAAAAGCAAAGGCACACTTTTTTAATTCACTATTACGGTAAACACATGGATGTCTGTGCTGCAAACAAAACAGTAGTGGTCCTTTCTGGCATCTCTGCTGATCTCAATATTGATATGAGTCTTTTATCTTCTTATTATGTAGAAAATATTGGCCTTCATCCTGATGGTTTCCCTAAATGAGAAGTGGGTAACTCATCAGTCCTGTAAGTGTTGGTGGTTTTGATGCTGCAACACATCAGTGGGTGATTAACAGACTTGTGCAGAGTTTGATGCAAGTCAGGCGCGTTGCAGCAGGAAAACACTCATTAAAAACACAGAGGTTTTAATGGAAAACTGTGTCATGTTCTAATACACGTACCACACATGAGACTCAGTTCTTTACAGGATCTAATGTAAAATGTTATTTTTTTTAGACAGCAGAGCTCATTCGTGCTTATCTGAGCTGATTCATGATCCAGCAAGAGCCACGAGGTCCAGTTCACTGATGTGACCCGATAAAATATGGGAGCTTTTTCTGTGGCTCAGACTCTGGAACCATCTGCCTGTAGATATTATCAATCATTTTAAGTCTTCTAAAGATACATCTCTATGGCTTTTACTTGAGCTGAAGCACAGCTTTAACTGTCTGAGTTGTTGTTTTAGTTGTTTTTAATGGTTTTAATAGCCTCATTATAATGGTTTGGATTGTTATTGCATTAGCAGATGTCAATGAGACCTAAAAAAGGACAAAGTTTTGGGAAGTAAAGAACTGATTAGGATATCAGTTCAACAAATTCAAACGATCAATGATATTTTTTTAATCAACAATTGATGAAATGATGTATTTGTTTGCTGTTGTTGTTAACTTTCTTGTTTAAGATGAACTCTATGATCCTTTATCCTCACCTGTCATGGTTTAAAGTGAAGTCCAAACACACAGAAGCTTTTACTGTAAAACTGTCGCACTTATGCGAGTCTTTGTGAAGCCAGCATAGCAGTCAGCTGAGCGCTCTCCTCTCCAGAGGAGGAGGAGGAAGAGGAGTTTGGCAGGCCGGGGATTTTAATCTGTGCATTTTTGTTTGTGTGTTTGTTTGTGGTTTGTACAACTTTCAGTGTGTTTAAGAATGGGAAACATTTTCTCACATCGCAGCTTTGATCTGAAGCCTCCTACGATTGTTTCCCACAGGCTGCACAGTGCTCAAATGAGAGCGCACAATAAGCTGCAGTGTTGTTACACATTCAGTCACATGCAGCAAAAAAAAGTGTGTCTGTGTAAGCAGTCATACCGAGCATAAAACATGGTTTCATCATCAGCTGATCTCAGTGCTTTTATTACCTGTTTTACCCTCCTTGCATACTTGTCATTGACTCTTAGTGTTTGCTTGCTTACACGCATATCAAGAAGAATGTGCAGGATGCAAACACACGCACACAAAGGAGGTCATTTTTCCAACATTAAACATATAAACATGATGTCTAGATTTAATAACTTCCCGTGTGGCCTGCAATTTTGGACAAGCATCCAAAATGGCCTTGTGAAATCACAGTGATCTCTGCCTCTGCCCTCTCTGCCCATTGGCACAACAGCAGGAGGATCACAAAGGGGAGGGCTGAGCGGGCCCCCCTCTCCTTTCTGCACCAGAAGATGTGTGCTCCTCTGAGAGGGAACTATTTGCAAACGAGCTCCGAGTCCTGAGCCAGAGCGGTCAGCTCTAATTATCAGGTGCTTTGAGCAGCCTCCGTCCTGCCTGCATATCAAGAGGCCTCTCCATCTGAAGCACAGCCAGGGAAGAAGTCTTGAAGACTCTGTCAAGCGTGGAGTCCAGAGAGAAATATGGACACATGCATCTGTGCTTTGGAGCTGCTGGGGATGCTGGTTTATGTTGGTGCTTGGCTGTGCGCTTTAGCGACTACCCTCCTGCCACAGTGGCTGACCATGTCCACTGCGCTGCTGCCCATAGAGAGCTACGAGCTGGGGCTGTGGGAGACCTGCGTGGTCCAGGATATAGGAGGCATGGAGTGTAGAGGTTATGACAGCTTGATGGGCCTGTCCTGGGACCTCAAACTGGCCCGTATCCTCATGTGTACAGCCCTGGCTGTGGGGATGCTGGGAATTCTAGTGTGCATACCGGGCCTTCGGCTGATCCACAGCTGTAAGGAACACGGAGGCGATCGAACCAAGAGGACTTTAACCATCCTAGGAGGGGTGTTTGGGATGATTTCTGGAGTCCTGTGTCTGGTTCCCGTGTCCCGTATGGCTCATATAGCGGTGAGACAGTTCTTTGATGAACAGTTACCTGAAGTGGTTCCTCGCTGGGAGTTTGGAGATGCTTTGTTCTGCGGCTGGGTGGCTGGATTCCTCCTCATCGTGGCTGGGCTCCTCATGGTTGCCTCATGCTTGTGCTCGCAGGACCAACCCCAGCCGGTGATGCAGCGGAGACGGCAGGTGATGAGCGCAGATGGGAGCCTCAGGAAGCGTACGGAATATGTTTGATGGAGGAATTACGCACATAGAGACTGACAGCATAGCACAACACAATCAACGATACAACTGCTTTATGCCACAAAGATGTAAACAATAGTTTACATTCTTATATGTTCATATATATATATATATATATATATATATATATATATATATATGATGTACCACATGAAAGTGTTTTAATACTCTTTCTCCAGCTTTTTTACACAACCATTGCATTTCAAAACAACCTGCTGTGATCATAGCAAAATAAGTATTTTTGAGGAGTTTTTGTAAAAGTAAAATGCATTATAGTATCCCTCATGGGATAGCTTCAGGAACTTTTACTTATCAATACCAAAGAAAAACAGAAAAACCCACTTTGCTTATCTTTTTAAATGCTGTAATGTGTAATTTATTCATGATGCTAAAGCATAGAGAGAACATGTTACTCCATGTCCTGTTAAGTTTGCTTATGAGCTGTATTAAGCATCAGTATTCATTTAAAATGACTCCTTTTTTCATTAAAACAGCATCTTTCCTGTGCTGGTACATGTTCTCCTGCTGGGTGGGATCAGTTTTCACTGGTTAAACAGAGTTTTGTGTGCATGTGTCAGTATGACACAGTGGCCAGGTTAGTCATAGAAACATCAGACAGCTAGAAAGGTGAAAGCAGGGGGTGGTGATGGGGAGGACTGTCGTTATTTGTCAGGTGCGTCTGTGGCGATGGAAACACAGCTTGAGACTAATTCCATCAGATTTCCTGGTCACTCACTGAGCTAAGCTGTGTTTAATGAATGCTTTAATGGGCAGTGCATACTGGGAAGAATGTAGAACAAATTGACATAATTACACAAATTTGCCGAGGTCAGAGTGTGTCACCACTCCGCTCTCCAAAACTGTCTGTATCGTTTGCACACACCCAGGTAAAGTGACAGAAATGCATTATCACGTATGGATGAGTTATGAAGCTCCACATCCCGTTGATGAGGAGGATTCTGTCTTTAAAGAATGAAGTTAATTAGAGATAATAATGTCGTCACAGTGGCACATGGTTCTCGAGGAGCCAGAAACTTGTCAGACTTAACTTCTAAATGGCTATCAGTGGTTCTGTCAGGCCTCCTGGAGCCAAAAAGCATGGGGTGGATTGAGAGGCACCGTCCAAACATCGACAGCACACAGGCTGAACAAATCTGTTGCTTTGCTGCAGAAAACAGCTGCAGAGATTCTGGTTTTGACTGAAAATCCCAGCTGTCATGAAGATAGAAAGAGCTGCAAAAGAGGAGAAATGATGGCTTCT
>JBAMIG010000015.1:22020122-22043693 GCA_037177335.1 Kiunga ballochi | reverse complement strand
GATCAATCAACTGCCGTAGCTCTTCATCCTCACGCTGAGCTTTGGCCAGCTCATCAATCACTTCTTGACTCTTTGTTTGGGGGGGAGCCTCTTTCACAGAACACACGTTAGGTTCATGGGAGGGGTGCTCTACATTTGAAATGTTGGGCTGATTTGTCTGGGGAATATCTTCATTGAAAGCAGGTAGCCTAGAAAGAGCATCAGCATTGGCATGCAACTTCCCTGGCCTATGAACAATCTTATATTGGAAGCTGGCCAATTGTTCAACCCACCTAGCCAGCAGCCCTTCTAAACCCTGAAAGTTGTGTAACCATCTGAGAGAGTTATGATCTGTACGCAGTACAAACTCCTTCCCCAACAGGTAGTGCTTAAAATATTTAGTAAATGTTACCATACTCAACAGCTCTCTTTGTAGTAGCATACTTCCTTTCCTGCTTAGTTAATGCTCTGCTTGCATAAGCAATAACATACTCCCCTCCATTAACCTCCTGTGATAGAACTGCACCAATGCCTACATCACTGGCATCAGTGTCTAAAATAAAAGGTTTGGCAGGATCTGGATATGGCAACACTGGGGCTGACATAAGCTGGGCTTTCAGCTGCTCAAAAGAGTCCTGACAAGCTTGGGACCACCCGAACCGCAGGCCCTTCTCGGTCAGCTGGTGTAGGGGGCGTGCCATCTCTGCAAATCCCTGTATGAATCATCTGTAATAGGCAAGGCAAGGCAAGGCAAGTTTATTTGTATAGCACCTTTCATGTACAGGACAATTCAAAGTGCTTTACATGGAAACTTCAAAGTGCTTTACATGGAAATTTTTTTCCATGATTTTATCCATAGATAAAAAAATGTAATAGAAATAATAAAAACTGACGGAAAAATTGACCACAAAGAATATAAAGATAAACATGCAGCATCAGGAGGGAATAAATGTAAATTTATTAATTTCTAAACAAAAAGGAACAAAAACATGTATTAAAACATGTTTTTGTAATTAGATATGTCCCTTTAAAGGTGAATTATGCACTTTTAGATGGAGTGGATTAAAAGGATTTCAATCCGTTTAAATGGGGAAAATTGCCTTGAGATTTAGGAGGAAGGTCACAGAACAAATTAAACTCATATCTGGAGGTTTTACTCTATAATAATACTATAGGCAGGAAATAATTTCTCATATTATCTTTCTGTGAGCCCAGGATGTTTTACCATAACATGAGGAAAACTGGCTCATTTATTTCACTATGCAGTGGGGTTAGTCCTATCATACAGCACACAGCTCTTTGTTTACTTCACATCATTTTGCTTAAGTATCTAATTATGAAAGTAAACTCAAGCATTCCTTTGATGTTGTTTGTTTTTCTTTAAAAAAAGGGGAAGAATCTTTTTTTTGCTACAACAACAGGAAGTGCTTTATGTTCTCTGAAACGCTGTAGAAGGTATTTATTTATTTTATTCATAAATTAACATATATTTATGCAGGTTGTCTTATTTAGATAAGGTTTTATTTTCCACATGTATCTGGTAAATATGCAAAATGAAAAATGCAAAATAGAGGCAGATATTAGAGAAACGAGGGGAGGGAGATGGATGGATGGAATAATTTGCAATAATGTGATGAGCAAAAAATGCTGGTTTCATTATTAGTAGTTTTATTCAGTAAAATGCAGATTATTATGTCATGTGATTTAATACTAATTCACTGTAATGTAAACCATATATCCATACTGTTAAGTGTAAATCATACAAGACCTTTTCAGGCTGTGTGTAACGTGTAACAAGCAGTGTAGGAAATGCTTTTAACGCGGCGCTAGAGAGGGAAGATAAAAGTAAAATGGTTTAAAGCTTTACTGGTTAACGGTGTGCATGAGTGTGTGTGGGTGAGTGTGTGGTAGCAGAAGCTTGGAGTCTTGGAACTGGGTTAAAGGGGAGTTAGTAGGAAAAATCTTTTTACACATTTAGTTATTTGCTATGATTATTTTACTGTAAATATTTCCATTATTTGTTCTTATAAGCTTGTTTTTAGGAACCTGTGGGAACAGCAGGTATGGTTCAGTTAATTTAGTCAATATAAGGAATCAGTTTTAGTCATTCTGGGTGGGTTGGGTAGAGTGTTTAACTTTAATATCACACCCAGTTGTTTCCCATTTATCTGCAGTCCATACTGGACATAGTGGTTGAACCAGTGGAGGAGCCTGATGGTGGCCAGGTTGACTCTGGTTTGCCACTTCAGGGGATGATAGCTGACTTAAAGAGAAAATTGCATGGTTCAGCAGTGTCAATGCACAAATCAGTTTTAATGATTTCCTATTTAATCAACTTTTCCCTGGTCAAGTACCAAAACCTGATGTTAGCATGAGGATACATAGCCGTGCTAATCTGGTTTTTTATGATAATGTTAGGAAACCAGGTCATATTTATTTTATCATGTTTAAACTACACATCAAACAAATTAAGGTTTTCACATTGTATTTTATTTCCAGCATAGAGGAAACTGAAAGCTCCTCTGTATACATCTCACATCACACAGTACTAACTCAGCTAATACTGCCTGATCCAGTTTCATTTTACGAACTGTAGATTAATATAATATATACCTGAGACAGGTCCACCGTCCATCACAGGGCCATCTATAAGTCTGTTTATAGATAGTGAGTTAAGTTCACTTGTATTAATGTCTGCAGTGGGTCACAGCACTTCCACCATTCATTCACTTCTGAGTGCTTTTGAAAGTGACTTATGCTCCTCTGAAGGGAAGAAGGCCTTTTGTTTTTCACCCGCTAACCGCCTCCAGAGAGGTGCAGTGAGCAACTGGACCAGTGTGTGTGTGTGTGTGTGTGTGTGTGTGTGTGTGCATGCTCTGGCAACAATCACCACAGTGAGCCAGCCTCTTCATACTCACATGCCTGCTCTCGTCAGTTTCCTACGCAGGTCACATGACCCATGCCCGAGTCAGCTTGACTCGGTTTTAAAGCTCCTCGCATGGGGCTCATCAGAGCTCCACACCTTAGCATGTCCTGCCACCTCCCCTGCTTTGTGTACAGTGATAACACTGATCAGTCTTTATAGCTGCAGCAGTCTGATAACACTGCAGGTAAAGATTATCTCACATTTATAGATAAAAGTCTGTCTGTCAGTAAATCTGGTTCAAAGGGCCTCATGAACTAAGAATAAAACTATAATAATCATGTGGAGATTTAAATACTACATATTAACTCCAGTATTTAAAGGTTGCTTTATTGTCGGCTGTCTGCTGGGTTCAGATGGTATATTTGCAAATTAACCACCAATACACCAATATGTTTCTATCCTAGCATTGACAGCAGTGCAACAGAGGGCTTATGTTTGTTAACTAAATATTTATTTGAGGAAATATCGGAGACAGCCTCAAACAGGAAATTAGGTTTGATTTCCAAATGACAAACATTTAAAATGAACTTTGAGCTATTTCTTATTTCCCAGTAAATAAATAAAGTGTAGGAGTTAGCATTAAAAACAGCTGAGATAAAAAGTCATTATCTGTTGAAGTAGTAAATCCCAACACCGTGTGCCAGCATTCCTCATTAAACATAGCAATAAATACACTAACATAGCTCAGCAGCTAATTTAGGCTAGCTACTGTTATTATAACAGAGATGCAGAAAAGTGACATGAATCCTGATTTTATTAACATGTTCAAAGTAAAAAACGTTTACTTTCCCTGATGCCTCTTAAGGGCTTTGAAAAAAGGTGGATTTTTATTGCTACTAGCATACATGTCTGATAAAACAGATAGTATTAAGTCCTTTTTTTTTTCCAGACTTTGTCACAAAGAGCCGTTTCACACAACCTATATGAACATTTAGCTACTAATGCTGTTTCTAAATGTGCTTAAAACTCTTCAAATTAACATTTTAGTTGTGACATTTAACCAAATCTACTTCTTATAAATGATTAAAAGTAAAGAAAAATCATAATATAATTTCTTCATTGTGGAATCCAGGATTATCCACACCATCCACTTTAGTGGTGGATTTCTGTTCCAGTGTAGTAACCGTCCAGGGACCATGAAGAGGATCCGTGGTTTGTTTGAGGTCTCGCCACACATATCTGTAGGAGAGGAAGAGCCCGCCACTAATGAGCATGAGGATAGAGGCGAAGATGCCCGTTCCGATAGCTGTGCCGACTTTCTGCCGGACAGGAGCAGCAGGAAGGTGGAACTCAGGGGGAAAGTCTATGGTGCTGTTGTTCAACACGGAGCTCAGGTTCCACATTAGAGGCACCATGGAGAACAATGCTGTGATCACATACAAGGCTCCAGCCAGGGCAAAGGTCACTCGGATGTTCCTGCGATCGCTCAGCGAGAAATAAACGCTCCTCATGGCCACTGCAGCACCGATGTTTCCTGCCAGGCCGGAGATCACTGCCACCATCATTAGCACCTGAGCTACGGGGATCTCAGGTGGGACAAAGTGGTCTGAGATGTGGATGTTGTGGCAGAACTGTGTACTGGGAAAAGCATGACTGTAAAAACATGCTCTCCAGATACCCACCCACGCTTCACCTGAGGTGATGAGGGACACTTCGTCTGTATACCAAAGCCGCCACTCATTGATGCCGGCCGTTGCCATGGTGAGGATCCATGCCAGGACCCCGAGTATCAAGCCCAGGAACTGCCAGTGAGCTGTGTGAGCCAAGTAAATCATTCCTGCCGGTGTCACTGGAAAGGCTCAGGGAGACGCTACGCTGCAGGGTGGCATCACTCCAGCTAAAAGGAAACAGACTCTGTGAAAGTAACTCCATCCTGACTGATTAGATGCATCTGCTCTGTGTAAACAAGCAGCTACTATAAACAAAAACAATGCAGTTATTTAGAAAAGGCTCTTTCTGGAACCGTTACAGGACATTTTTCTCACCGATGTGTCCCCATTAAGAGCTATTCGGCTTCCATCTTGCATCCTACCTGCACTGTGAGCGCTCTCCAGCCAGTGAAAGTCACGTTTCATCTCTTGTTCTCTTTTCCCCCTCCTTCATTTTAATAATATCTTATATTTTATTTAATTTTTTTTAGCAGTTCAGATTCACAACAGCTGGTGTTTATAGCTACATAAGATAGAAAGCTGCAACATTTTGGAAAGTTAAGGAAAGCTTTATTTCAAGGGTTATTTAATGCAAATAAAGAGTGCTTTGATTCTTTCCATATAGATTATTACAAATAAATAAAATCCTTTAGATAAACAGTATTATTTTGTATATATATGATCTATAAATGACTGTCCATCAGGGTTTAGTTTAATATTTATTTAACCCTTGAATGAAGAGGCAGAAATGTTTGAGTGAGATTGGCTGACAGATAATATCAGATATTTTGATCAGTTGCAGACCTGGATTCACAAATCGTCACATTTTGGGGGTTTTAAAGGAATTCACCACAAATCAAAATTAACTTCTTTACAAGCCAGAAAATAACCAGTTTAAGGTGAGATTATGAGCTCCCACACTGGAAATGTGATTTAACTATGACTAAATTATAATCAGCGCCTTCATTCTTAGTTAAATAAACCCCTTTAATATGTTTTATCTGTAAAGATGAAAAAGTGATACAGCAGCATCAAAACACAGTAAGGATGAGCCTTTGCCTGCATTTATCTGTCAGAAAGACATGAAAATGGACATTTCTGCATCCATTCCCTGCATATCCTCACTTTTTTTTTCCTTGTTTTGACCCTTTAACATCATATTTGATACGTTCTGCTTCATATTTACCAGAAGAGAGCAGTGACCTCGCAAACCGGTCCGTTTTAAGCGAGTCCTGCCTGTATGACATTCAGTTTTGTGTGAACTCACAACCATATGGGAAATCATTAGAGGCTAATCAAGCTGCAGTGTTTACTTTCTTCCACACAGAAATAAAACCAGATAATCATTTGCTGTCCGAGTTACATCGACCAATCAGAGGGTTTGTAAAGACTGCAGCTGTATTTGATCATTTCTTACATCCATATTGGCTTTGAAAAGGCTCTGAAACATAAAATATCCTTTTAGCAAAGGATGTAAAACATTATCGATAGCGTCCTCGTCCTGAATGAATGTTTGTGTAAAGCAGCGGTGTCAAAAATAAGGTCCGGGAGCCAGAACCGGGCCACCAGAGGGTCCATTCTGACCTGTAGGATGAGTTTAATTAACATGAAAATAACTGTAATTACATATTTCTCCACCTGAGGTTGTTTTTTTTTCTTGAAGTCTACTAATAAAATGCGGGAAGGTAACTTTTTACACATTTTATCAAAATGATAAACGTTTCCAGTTTGTATTGAGGAGAGTCTGTCCAGGATTAGTGTGAAAATACACACATTTATAATAACTTATAGACAGCCAGGATGTTTTTATTTTACTGGTGCGACCCAGTTGAGATAAATTTGTGAGTTCCTGAACTAAACAGTTGGTATGATCCATAAAAACATGGCGAACGCTTGCTTCGTCTTGCAGCCACTCTGCTTAAGCAGCGCTGTGGTTAAACATTGCTGGAATCTGAAGGTTATTACGGTAAAACAAAGCGATTCTGTCCCCATTCAATGCTTTTACCCACCTAAATGTCTCGGCTTCAGGCTTCTTCTCCTCTGAAAGATGTGTTCGTAAGCAGAACCAACAGGAGGAACACTATGCATCTGACACAACAAACCGGCAAACACCTGACCTTTAGAGGTGTTCCTCCTCACCACAAAGTCTTTGTTATCAGTTAGAAAAAGGGTGTGGGGAGTTAATGATTGACGTTGGAGGCCGAGCAAATCACCAGGAAGAAGTCCTTCCCAACTCTTCTGTGCAATTTTAGCAGAGGCTTTGATGTGAGGAAGCGCAGCTGATAAAAATGTCCATCCCCACTGGGCTTCCAGCAGCCCGACACAAACAACCCAAAGTAATAAAGTACAGGAGTCTGGACGAGACGTACTTTAGTTAAGAGCCCGTTTTTCTGCCTCCTTCCTGTAACGACATAAAGTTTATCTCTGTAACTACAAGAGATGTACGTATAATCATGATCTAAAAACCAGAGAACTGCTCAGCTCTTCATGGGTAAAGTCTGATAAGGAAGTGTGTGAAAGTAGGAGCTTAGAAAGGAAGCTTTAAAGAATCCAGGGAGAGACCCTCAATTCCTTTTAGAAACATCCCAGAATCCAAAAAGCAGTGAGCCTGAGTAGTATTCACGTATTTTGTCCACGTTTTAGGCCGGTCCCCATTGTGACAAGAGAGAAAAGCTTGCTTCTGATGGGAACATTTAGGCAGCGGCTTCACCCTCATGCTGTTTCTCAAAGAGAAGGTAAAAATAGCTGTGATGAATAAGCGACACTTTATTTCAGTGTGAGGTTGAGTAAAGTTTACTGAAATATCTGGATTTTACAGCTCATGTGATAAAAGGTTACAGAAGGAAATAGAAAACAGGATGCTGTCTGACATGTAGCATCAGGTAGCATCAGGTAGCATCAGGTAGCATGATTCCTCAGTTCAGTTTGTGACAAAATACTGTCTCTTTCTGCGTGGATCCAACAGCTACAATAAATTACTAGAAAAAAACTCATACAAAGCCAAACTGGGGGTCAGAACATTGACTGGTGAGTCGTACAAAAAGCAGCATCTGGTTTAAAAAGGAGTTACTGGTGGTGGTTTTCAGTCCAAGTGGTGCTAAGTTTAAAATCCAGTTTAAAAATGAAAGAAAGTGATGTGTACAACATGCTCATAATGTGAAAATAAGATCCACCGGTCCTCCTTTATCTGCAGGAACAGATCTTTGAGTCCCTCTGCTGGCCACAGGGTGTAAGTGCAACTTAGTGGCTCCATCTAATTTGTCCATTCAGTTCTCACCAGTATCTACTGGTTTCACAAGACCAGCCTCTGCTCGATGGGCAGGCTGTCCATCAGACATTTAAGCTGCTCCTCACCCAGTTTGATTTTGTCCTCGAGCTTGCGCTGCTCGATGATGAGCGCAGACTTCATCTTCACAAAGTGCTCGTAGTCTGTAAGGCTCTCCTCTGGGAGGTAGTTAGCTAGGATGTCATAAACCAAGCGCTCCCGGCGATCCAGGTTGTCCTTCAGCTCCTTCGCATCCTCGTGCTGTCGGATTAACAGCTTCCTCTTTTCAATCAATGTGCGCTGAAGACCAATAAAAGTAGATAAATGTATGGACATGACCTTTAAAAAGGAAAGCCTGATATGTTTTGGGTAGTTAGCTCACCCGCTCCTCAGGAGTAGCGTCCTCCTCCAGACTATTGAGGGCATTTTCCACTCTGGCCAGACGACCCGACAGGGAAAGCAGCAGGCTCACCACCTTGTCCAAATCCCCCACAAACATCCTGAACTTGTCCAGCTCGTTGGGTTTGCAGACCTGCTGGACTCGTACCTCCACCTCGTCTCCCAGGGCGTTGTTGTCCAGGATGTCCTCCTGCAGGCTCTCCCGCGCTTCTCGCAGCACCTGGAGCTTCTTGCTGAGGCTGTCGATCAGTTCTTGCTGCAACAAAACGTCATATCAGATCAGAACTTAGCAAAACAAGTAGAGCTAAAATCATCTCCACAGTATAACACGGGTATCCGGTACCTTCTTGTTGGCTAAATCTATGTCCAGCTCATCCTCAGAGTCTTCCTCCTCGTTCTGCTCCTGCATGTCCTTCATCTTGATGAGGAGCTCGGCTTTAGGAGCAGATGTGCTGTAATATGTGGAGCTGGTCACCATGGTAACGGCTGCTGCCATGCTGTCCTCTTTTTCCCTGAAATGGAAATCATTAAAACATAGTTAAACCTGAAGACTTGGCATTCCTTGATTTTTAGGTTTAATCCATGGTTTTATTGATGACTGATCCCTCGTATGTTATTAGATGATAAAACCTTCCCGCCTACAGTCTGTTACATATTTGACAGATTATTTTTCTCCATTGTTTATTTTTATCAAATTATTAAAGTATCTTCCACAGTTTAGTTGTGAAGCACATGTTACAGATAAAGCTGTTCCCATGCTTTGCATGAGAGAACATAAAGAGATGATGGCGTAATTAAAGGGAGTACAAGAATAACAAAATCAAATAAAAACACTAAATTAAAAAATAAAAGAAAGTCAATGTAAGCTGGCGATCCGTTTAGGGATTACCCCGCTTCTCGCCTGATACCACCCCCCGACCCCGGTCAGGGAATAAGCGATGGGTAATGGATGGATGGAAGGGTAACAGTGTGCAGGTTTCATGCACAGGAACATGACAAAAGCCATGTTTGCAGCTAAACGCTGCTTCTCCATGTTTAATGCTGTTCTTAGGAAGTCCTGTTAAACAAATCCTTCCAGTGATCCAGTTCCTCTGATTTTATTTCCACAAGTACCAGTTTTATTCATTACTCATATTAAATTATCCAGTTTCTACAAATACTTTTCCTTTGCTATTTGCAGATGATACATTTTATTATGAAAAGTTTATATTAGAATCTTCTTAAATATCTTCAATATTTTACAGCAAATAAGTCGTCATTAAATGTCTATTCGTTTATTATTTGCTGAAACTAAAACATGAAAGTGATTCAAACTCCATTAGAAACAAAGTAGCGACTCATCTACGTCCAAATCCACTTAAATGACAAATAAAATAAATGTAGTCATAATAAATATTTACTTATCTGAATTACTGTCACACAGCATGGATGGAAAGCATCTTCACCTCATGAACAAAATGATTATACTAAAAAAGGTTTGTTCAGATAGTAACTCTTTCTAAACCCAACGTATTTAAATAGTCTGTAAAGTTTGTAAATAGAAAATGTGCATTATTTGCCTTCCTTATTAAAAATATTTTTACCAGTTCTGCCGTTTTTCTACTAGGTTGGTGTCAAAATTACACATGAATCTGCTGTTTTTAAAAACATCTCGCAATGAACTGGTGATCAGATACCAAGGTGTTAAACAGCACTTCATAGCAGAGTATTTTCTGACTACAGTAGAATAAACACAAATGTGTTTGTATGTACGTTAAACATTGTGCTTTATATACATATTTTCTGGTGTAATTTGGTGTTAGTGTTAGATTTCTATTCAGCTAAATGCTAGTTTAACACAAAACACTGTGAAGTCTTCAGACAGGTTTTAGACAGCACCACAGCACTGAGACTGCTCCAACCAACGTCAGTAATGCTAAAGTTTACAGACGATAGAAAAACATCTGTCATAGTTTTACTGGACGTCCGTGCAGCATCATAGATTAAATGCAATGCTGTACTAAATAGATTCACAATGTAAACCTGAGCAGACATTATGTTTTATACTGGTGCATCTTTTATTAAACTACAGCTACAGAATAACAGTTACCATAGCAACACAGATGACACGGATTAATATTACAGTGTCACCAGCAGGTAAGGGTCCTGTATGAGATGTTAGTGAATGCATCAAGAAGATAAATGACTGGATGTGGCGAAACTGTCTTCTGCTAAACAAAACCAAACTGTGGTGATTATGTTTGGAGCTAAATGATCAGAGGTCATCATAAAGTTTCATTTTATACACCTAAACATCACCAACCAGCACAGAAATCTGGGTGCAGTGATGAAACCTAACGCTTGACAAACACATTAAGGGACTAACAAAGTCACCTTAAGATTATATGAAGGGTAAAAGATCTCACCATGAAGAGTACATCATAGCTAGTATGAATGGAGCAGACCTATCCGGTCATCTGGATGCGATTATTTTAAATTTATTTCTAGTCCAAATCCACCTGCTTTAATGAATTATGATTTTAATAGTTATTTAATCTAATGCTCTTTATTTTTCTTTCTTTCTCATGGATCTTATTTAGTAATGTGTAAAGTTTCTGTAAAGCGCTTTGACTCACGCTGCTGTTGAATGATGCTAAACAAATAAACTGGTGCTTTTTCTAAGCATGTTTAGCGTCTACCTCTCCCACGCACATGCTAAATGTAATATTCACACAGCACCTGAAAGGCTGTTTTTATTTGTTTTATTTTACTCCTAAGTGCTAACATTTTTAATGTAAAATGTCACATGTCAGCATTCTCTCTTCTAACAAACACAAAACTCTCAGTTTTGTCATAATTTAATTTTAGAAGATTTTCTCTAATCCAAGGCGGTCTATTGGGCTGCACTTGTTATGCATCATCTGCATAACTATAACAACAACTGCTGTTTAGGTTTTGGGACATTTATTCAGAAATTTTCCAATTCAAGTTCAACAGAAGAGGTCAGAGTACTGACCCCTGAGGAACTCCAGTCTTGGCCACTTGCTCAGATTAAAAGCTGCCAAACATAAAAAATAACTACTGAAGGTCTAAAGGTAAAAAAAACCTTTACATGATGTTCAGTGAAGAGATGGAAAAGGCCTTTTTAAATGATAATTTAAAAGGTTACAATAAATTAAATAATTACATATGTAGCGGTTTTGAGGGGAAGTTAATTCAGTAACTTATGTAAAAAGGGGGGAAATATTCATCTTTAATGTCTTATTCAGGTTTTTGAAAATGGACTTTTTTGTTTTTAAAAGGTTGTAAATCAAAGTGACCTAATATAAGGTTAATCACTACTAATGAACTCTACTGTTTCCACCTTACATGGAGGCTGTGAGGCTCACCTGTCCTCAGCCGGACGGGAGTTTGGCTGTTTGCTCTGCACCTTCCTGCGCTGGTGAGCTCCCTCTAACAGCTGCTCCCCCTGAGGGAAAATACCCTCCATCAAATCCATTGTGGTCTTCATCTTGCGCTGATCCAGAATATCAGCCAGAGATTTATCCTTTCCCATGATGTCCCGGGCCAGCTCCTCTCTTTTCTGCTCCTCCTCCTCAGTGGTTTCAGTGAGCCGATCGCTGCTGGGCTCATCTGAGGGCTGTGGACTCTTGTAACTTGTCTGATTCACCACAGGGATCATGTAGGCGTTCCTCTGAGGCATTTGCTGCGTCTGAGTGTCCCCAGTATGGTTGAGCTCCTTCTGCCGAGTGAATGCGCAGAAGACAGAGTCCTGCCCTGAAGCTGAAAGACCGCCAAGCCTGGACAGGCCATGACTTTCTGCTTCAACGGGGGAGAGGTCACTTTGCTGCAGAAACGGGCAATTCTCCTTCTCCGCCTTTCCTTCTGAGTGGACAATCCTGATGGGAACTTTCCTCACTGCAGTGAGCTGGTTTTCCATCACATGCTCCGTCCTGAACCATGAAGAAAAACACAGAAACAGACTCGTATAAAAACACTTTTTACTGAGGAACAAGAAACTCTAGCTGCAGTCATTCCATGATTTCAAGTTTCACTGCATGATGGCAACCAAGATTTTTTCCATGCCCAGTGTGTGCTGGGACATCCAGGACATCTGGACTCCTCCCATCCCTTTGGTTTCAGCAAGCTGTAATAATCCTACTGCTCAGTCTAAGTTCACAACAGATGATATCAATTTGTTTGGCATTAGGAAAATAAACAGGGATTTATGTTTCGTACTTTAGCAATAACATTTAACATTTTCAGCATTAAGGAGAATTATATCTGGACTGCCAGTGGCTCCAGGGGAAATGCAGAGAATCCCTCTGATTCACCACAGCGTGATAGCACTCACATGTTAAATCTACAGAGGCACTTAGCTCCCATTAAGCTATAAAGCACAGGAGCAACATGAACTGATGGCACTTGGGTAAACCTTACTCTTTGACGAAAGAAAACTCTTACCTGTTTGATTCCTCATCCTGAAGGGAGACTGGAGGCTTGTCGCTTAGTCTCTGTGGGGAAAACTGTGGAGAGGGTGAGCGCTGCCTCTCCATGCTGGACAGTTCTGACGGTCTGTAGGAGGAAGCAGGGGGAGAGGAGGCAAGCTGAGGATTGGATGCTGATAGATGTACTGCCCCTTGTCCTTTGTCCACAAGTCCTTTGCCCGTCTCAGAGTCTCCCTTTCCAGAGTGGGTGGGGTAAAATGCTGGGTTAGGTTGAATCTTAGGGGAACAGCGGCCAAAAGCTTCCCTCTGGGGACTGGTGAGGGATTCGTGGGAGTCGACCTCCCGACATCTGGTAGGGGGAGGCTTCTCCAGCACAGAGGGCTTCCACCTTGGTCCAGACTCTGCGTGGTTGTGGTCTGCAGGCTGAGAATGGGTGGGCTCAGCCAGACTCTGGGAAAGAGACTTGGGTTTGTGGTTCACGGTGGCAGGAGCAGTTCTCTGTCTGCAGTCAGGATTGGCTCCCGTCATGGGCGGAGTGGTTGTCGCAGAGTAGTTTTCAAACTCTGCTGGTTTTCCTCGCACTTTGCAGTCACCTGGAGCGCTGTCAGAGAACCAGAGGAATACAATGGAAAGCTTTTAATTACATAGCCGGGCTGCAGGGACTATCATCTGCAGCTCATTCAAATAATACACCGTGGATCTCCAGCAGCCACTATGATTATGCCACTGTGACGAGACTACAGGCTTCCTCTCTGCTCTTTTCTGGTAACGGCTCAGCTGGCAGCCTGAGGAGGAATATTTCAGTTCCCACAAAGTCTGCACAGAGGAATAAATAATCCTCCAGAGCAGAGGAGGACGACAGGATCACTTTTTCCTGCCTGAATCTTATTTACAGTTTAAATCTTTGGAGATGACTTTGCGTATTTGGAAGTCTGAGGAGTCATTAGAGGGCCGGTGGTGATGTTCATGTAAACAGACCTAAACCTTTAAGTGATCCATCTTTCAGTGTAATTTAACCATTCAGTGAAGAGTTGTCATTAACGGAGCCATGCAGGCTGTTTTGTGTGCAAAAAAAAACAGCATTGTGCGCACAGATTACATCTTTGTGCATCCTCCTTCACAAATTCAGTTAGGCAGCACTCAAGTTTAATACCTAAATCACGCAGCTTTGATTAAAGGCAGATTCTGTAGTCACAAGATAAAACACGGTGACTTGTGGGCAGACAGACGCCACAACCAAAGCTCTCAATTGGGATTCCTACAAGCCGTAACAAGTTATCCAACGTGCAACTATAGCTGCTCACACCCTCCATCGCGCCTCAGCTTCAGCTCACTGTAGTGTGAGAAAGTGGTGGAAGCATGAAACCTGATGCCAGAGAGATTAAGGCCACATCCAGCTGTGGGGATACGAGTTAGTCCATCAAGCGATGACACACTTGGATGTTAAATTTCCTCCTTTAGAAGGAAGTCATGAATCTGTCTCAATGAAAAGCATTCAGTTAGCTTTGTATACAGTGACACTACCACATTACACTCAGTTCCATTAGAGATATTTTTGCCTGTTTAATTTGTAGCAGATACAG
Source organism: Kiunga ballochi (assembly GCA_037177335.1). NCBI lineage: Eukaryota > Metazoa > Chordata > Actinopteri > Atheriniformes > Pseudomugilidae > Kiunga > Kiunga ballochi. Next base: position 22,029,465 of record JBAMIG010000015.1, on the reverse strand, counting down.
AAATGCAGACCAACTCACCCTACACGATGTTCCAGTCTGGCTCATTGTCAAAAGTGGGTATCCTGTCTGTCTGCTGGCTCTGTGTGAATGAAGCCACCTGCTTGGTGTCTGTCCACCTGTATCAGTATCACTATCTGGGTGGAGCACATCTCACTGAGCTCATCTTCTGGGCTTTGTAATGACAATAACGTCCTCCTCTCTATTGTTATGTAAATGTGAGTGTTATACGGTGTGGCGTGGACAATGAACCAGTTATTCTTCACCTCTCAATTAGTTTCACCTGTGACAGTTTACATAATACATAAAGACTCTTGAATAACTGGTTGCTACCACTATGAAGTCATCTTTAACTTTACAAAGCTGAGTAATGTTGCAGATAGTTTAAATTTCCTGGCAGGTTCGTACCCACATCTTTCTGCATGAATCTCTAATCGGAGTTGGCCTCCACTGAACTGAGGGCAGCCAGGAAAAACCAGATCATCCTAATCGGTCAACATTTATAAAAGACAGAAAGATACAGATTGAATCTGTATGTGGACTAGTTTTATGGAGCCTGCTTTAGGACAGCAGATGAAATTTAGCTATTGTGCTAATTCTGGCGTATTTACATTGATGCTTATTTGCTGACTTGTTGATTAATATGCATTGTCCTAATTCAATAAAGATTCTATCCATCTATAAAAACAGCAACGACTATTAAAACTGTGTTAAGTGCAATGTAAGTCTAGCTATTTAAACATGCTTACAATAGCTTTTCCAGCCACAGCTGAATGTAATGTTTCCACAGAGCATAGTTAAGAGGAAACTACACCTTACTTTATCATTGTCAGGTAAAAAGTCATTAAAAAAGTCACATCTGAGGGGCTGATAGCAGCTCTCACAGCAGGGATTTCAGCTAAATGCTAACCTCAGCATTCTTAGAGGCTAGAATTGGATTAAACAGGTAATCAAGCTTTTCCTGTTTCATGGTTTTATGGATCAGGACATAATACATGATTTGATCCAAACCAAAGCTTAAAATGAGGTAAATGCAACCATCAGGTGAACAGCAGGCTTTGTTAAACCATGTTGTTATTCAACTAAATTAAAGGCAACCTGCAGTGTGTGAAAAGCTACTCGATGACCACATGTAGCAGCAACAACCTGAATCATTTCCCCACCATGGTGGTGGACCTCCGGTCCAGTCTAACGTTTCTTCATCTCCTTGTGGTTTGTGGGCATTTCCAGCTCTTGCGGTCATAGTACTGAATCTGGCTGATGTCTGGACTTTGGATCATTTCCACACCTTAACGCTTTTCTTATTCAAGTCCTTCTTTTGCAGACTTGCTCCTGTTTAGATCAATGTGATGTTTGGATGAACCAGTTTCAGCAAAGTTGTGGCTCTCAGACTGATGGCTCCACTTTGGACTCTAGAATATGTTGGTATAAATAGGTCAACTCGACTGCGTGACTCCAAGGTGTCCAGACTGTGGATGCTTGATGGTTGGTATGAGTTGCTTGTGCTTATATGCTGGGTTTTGTTTTCACCAAACATACTGCATTATATGATGGCTAAATATCCCCAGTCTGGTTCCAGGAGACTTACAGACACGTCACAAAGCACAAGCTGCACTTACCAAACCCTAAAACGATTATTCCTCGTCACATAAAACTGCAGAACTGAAAGACAGTATCTTTTTATATAACCACGAGATCCTGTCTAACTTTTCTATATTGCCGGGCAAACATGCTAAACAACACCAAACACGGTGTAGCTGTACATGTTTAGCAGGTTTCAACAGAAAGCTTTACAGATAGAGATTACATCAAATAATCAGGAGTAAACTAAAGGTCAGAAACACATTTCCTCCAATAAACCGTCTTAATGTTTTATTCTAACGTAGATATGTCCCCGTCATCCAGATTGATGTGCTAAACAATACTGCATTCTGAGGAGCTGCATAAGCAGCCTGAATAATGTCATTACGCAGGGAAACACATCTTATTGGTGAGAACATCATGCCTTCAGGCTGCTTTCCTTGAACTTGCGTCCTCTTGGCATTCTTGTAGAGGGTTGTAGAAACACTTCCTCACAGTCACAGACGTGGTCAGAAGCCTCGCCTACACCCCCGAGGCTCCACAAAACAACACATCTACAGAGATGGCTTCTGTTGTCACAGCTGCCATCGTTACGCCTTTACACATAATAAAGACTTCACTGTTTCCCTACAAGCTTCCTTTTTCATTGATAAGGCTTTTAGAAGCAAAGCAGAATAACTCGACTACAGCTCTCTCTGATTACATTGGTGTTTTTATTAAATGAGACGTACTCACCTGGTGACAGAGCTGAGTGGTTCAGCAGGTTTATGAGTCTGCGAGTATACAGTGTCAGACTTTCTTGTAGGAACTGGAAGCTTCTGTAAAAAGAGGTTGAGCATACACAGAAGCACTTATGCAAAAACATTCAAACACAAAAGGCTTCCAGACCAAAAACAAAGTGAGTTTCTTTTTATCTCTCCTAACTCATATTGTAGCTTCCTAGTTTGTCACTACTGGGAAAAAAACCCAGCTGTGAGTGGTGCCGTTGTTTTACGCTGAAGGTGTGTCACCATGTACAAATGCAGATTAATATTTGACCTGGCAGCTTTCATTTCAGTGATGACAGCAAGGAGCGGTCCAACTAATTAAACCACAACGGTGTCTTGGTTTCTTCTGATTCCCATTTTGCTTCCTAATTGTTGGATTGTATTTTTTTTTCTGATGATAAAACTTAAATGCGTAGTGGGGACGATCCATTCCCCCAAAAAACATCCAGCCTCAAAATAAATAAATAAATAAATAAAAAGTTATGGCAAGTTATTAAATAAACTTTAATTATATAAATTATGTCACAATCTGTTGCGGGGGATTGACTCCAGACCCCCCGCGACCCCGTTTGGGAATAATCTATAGAAAATGGATGGATGTCAATCCGTCTGAAATAACCCAGCTAAAGATCTCTTAGCTTACCTAATGGACTTGTAATATCTAATAACTCCAACATTTGTGCCTCACCTGCCCGTAGATGTCCGCTGAAGGTGAAGATCGCGATCTCTCGTGAAAACAGGTGCTCTCAGTTCGGTCCTCTGATCCCGGATCCAATATGTTGTCAGCTGATCGGTATCGTCCAGACGCCTTTTTCTCTGGAGCTTTCCTCTGTATATTCCACCTTGCTTCATACTCGGCAAATGTTCCCAATCTATGCTGATCTTGGCCAGACTGCGTAGAGTAAGGGACACTTTGAGCCTCCTCAGCGTACTCTCCTTTCATTGCGTCCTCTGTTTGGATCCTGGTTTGGCTTTGAAGAGACATTTGATTAAATGATCCTGATTTTATTATTTCTTTTAAGAGTTTTTGTTGGTCTACAGAAGATTTAGTGTTTTCAGTGAGAGTTGTATCTTCATTAACCCCAACATGATTGATTTTGTCAGGTTCAGAGAAAGATCTGACTTTCTTTTCTGCAGGAAAGCGCTTGCGACCACCAATTCGAGCTACCTGGCCACTGGAAGAATGACCTGCCACCGATTCGGTGACGGGCGGCAGAGGGTGGATATCTTTGTGAGCATGGGACTGGTAGCCGGGTAGGGCCTCGGCTGCAGAGTGCTCCAGTAAAACAGGCTCCAAGTCTTTCCTCCTGAAAGAGGTGGCCTTCAGCACCCTCGCTTGTGCTTCTTTCAAATGATCCTTGTAGGTGTTGGAGAAAGAGCCATCTGCAGATGTTGGTGTGGAGCTTTCAGTGGACTTCCAGATGTCTTGTACTTCCTCCATTTCACACTCAGCACCAGGAATTGCAGCTGCACTTCTACTTTTTTGTAACTTTGCTTTTCTCATCTGGATCTCATTTCTAAGCGTTGTAGCAAATCTGTTGCTGCGCATCAGCTGCTTGTTTTCAGGGGACTCCTCCAGGCCTCCGGCATCCACAGAGAGAGAGTGAAGCATGGGCGTCACCTGGGGGCAGATCTTATTGCTCGCCTGGTTGTTATGTCTGATGTCTTGGGGCAATTCTCTGAGCTGTGATGGCAAAGACCGTCTGTTTGGAGGATTGCTGATGTACGGAGGTTCAGCAGTTTGTGTATTATGTCCTTTCTGGCCTCCCCTCTCATCAGAGCCAGGTTTTGGCGCAGAGTCTTCTAGTAAATGAGTTACTTGGACCTTGCTGTACATGTTAGCATCTTTACTGTGTGAGGAGTGTTGCTGCTGTTGGGGCAGAGAGTACTTTAGTTTGGTGATGGTCTGTGGGAAAACAGAGCTCCACTCATTTCCGCTCTCGGTCAGATCCACACCAGAAGCGCTCCTCCTGTCCTCTGGTATTCTTGACAAAGACGGGGAGTTGGGCTGCATGGGCTGACATGTAGTGAAGCAGTAGTATCGACTATGTCCACTGCTCTCGCTGTTTTGATCAGTGGTTGTGGAGGACAAGGTGGTGCTAAAGTTCTGTCTCTGGTTGTGGTTTGCGTGTTGTGTAGAGCCGTTAGTAGGCAGCTCCTGTAAACTGCTATAGTAACCACCTACACTCTGTGGCTTTGCTGCGGATGTGGCCCAGGGCTGAGGATTAAAAGTGCTTTTGTCACTGTGGTGTCTTTGATGGAAGGGCTGGCTAAAATGTGGAACATGCTGAACATCACAGCTCGAGAGGAAATGCGGTTTATTGGAGCTGGAATGGGTGTGACCGAACTTATCAGATGAAGTGTAAACACCTTCCCTATCAACCTTCGGAGACATGTTATGACTGCGTCTGGCTTCGGTGGAAGCCTTGCTGGCAGAGAGTGAGTCAGGTCCTTCGGGGTGTGCCACAACCAGCCCTCTTTCGTGCACCCGTGTTGCGACAAAGCTGTCGCTGCGTGCAGGTGGAGGTGGAGGTGGAGGAGATGGGGAGGTGGTCTTCTTTTTCTCAGGGACGTTCCACACAGGTCCAAAGTTGGTTCTGCTGGAAGTAGAATGGCGGCAGCCAGCAGAGTCCTCATCACGTGGACCTTCATGGCCTGAACCAATTCCTGGCATCTGGAAGTATGCGAGCCGGTCATCCTGTTTCACTACCTCTGCAGCAAGACTCTGACTGTGCTTGCCATTGTTGTGCTTCCCTCCTGCATCCCACTGACTGACTTTATAAAGCACGTTCTCTGTTGAGGCAGCATTGCTTTTGGAGATGGTGTAGTCTGGAGTACTAGAGCTGGTAGAGAAGGAGCTGTAAGCAGAGTCTCGTTTCCCTCCTCCGAGGTGCTCCATACTGTTGTTTGACTTGGCAGGTGACAGCTGGCTGGCAGGATACGAGTGCGGGACATGTTCTAGGCTGTCCATGCTGCCGAGGGAGCTGAACTGGTCCGATACTCTGCACAGGTTCGTCTGCTCCCAGCTGGCTGAAAGATCAGTTGCGGATGAGCTGGAAGTTAAGGAAGATTACGAAGTGAGAAAAAACTGGTTTTTGTTCAGTTACTGTAGAAAAATACCATCGCTTTGTGTCAACAATCAAACTGGTTAACAAGTTTGTTCCAGGTCCATTTGATTAGATGTGGACCTTAACATCAGAAAATGCAGCAGCTGAAGTCAAACCAAACATGCCTAAAACATTACATTTGAATGTGTTTTATTGCAATAGACAGATTTGTGTTTTTGTCTTGATTAAAGGGAGTTTTGTATGACATGAAAGCATATTATGTATACTGTATATAAAGTCAATTAAAACAGTTTGATGTCCAGCTTGCAGATTTTTGAGGGAGACTTAAAGATTTGTTACCTTGCGTCATATCTGGTGTGCCAGATTGCTGTGGGTGGAGACTGTGTTTTGCCAGCCTCTGATTGGCTTTCATTGAACTTGGTTGAGTGCCAGGAGTGAGGCCTGCTTATGGGTTCATTCCTCCTGCAGAAAGACCCCAAAAAAAACACCACAGACTGAATAAGAGACCAAAACCTGAGAGAAAACAGGGTCCGACAGAGTTTAAACCAGTTAATCTGAAAGGTGTTGGTGGTAATCAGTGAAACAAAGGGTCTCGTTTTGTTTAAACCAGATGGTCTATTCTGTCTGATCACAAACTTCTAGTTCATATGCATTTATTTTGACGCCTGCTTAAGATTTATTCCTTATTTGTAACATTTAGAAAAGAGCAATGATGGTTTTTCTTCTTGAGCAGCCATTATACAAATAGATGCGTTTTAATAAATGGTTGAGTTGATAAAGTTAATATTACAGTAACAAATGATGAAAACCATTACAAAGTAAATGGATAAAACACACATATGTTTGCATTAAGAAGCAAAGAGCATATTTACAAATCTTTAGTAAATGTATTATCGTTACTAAAACTGGTCAAAAGCTTCAACACATTTTTGTAAATCTCATCTAATTGATTCATTTAAAATCTTCCAGTGATCCTTTCAGACATCAGTGGATGTAGAAGTTTTCTCAGAAAATCTCAGTTTTAAAAAAAGGTATGTTTTTAAGCCATGATTTTAACGATTTACTAAGAAAAAAAACAGAAAAAAGTATATTTCAGGGTTTCAAGAAATGAGGGCAGCAATCAAAGATTCAGTCCAACCACAGCAAATGGAAAACAGGATTTTTTAGCAGCTTTTGCCAATAATATTAGAAACATACCCTTTATAGCAGCTCTTTCTGGATAGCATGTAAGAGGGTAAACAAAAAATTAATTCCTTGGCACAAAGTATTATTACATTTTACTGGTAATATAATGCATGTTGTACAAATGTGTTGAACAGTAAGACAAGAACCATGAGACACTGCAGAAAGGAATGCCAGTGAGGACAGGTAATGGACCACAGGAGAGCTGCTATGAGAGGAATGGCGTGACGTTACTAGATGAATGATTTCTACGATTACAGACCCAGCACAGGCAGGAAAGAAGCACGAGTACAGGAGGAAAGGGGAATGTGTACTTCTTTACAGTCAGGCCACTTAGCCGTACCTCATGGAGCTTCGTAAAATCTTCGTAAGAAAGCTTCTCGCCACATGCACGTCATTTTCAGAGTGCATTTTGTGAGCTACCATATCCACCATTTTCAAATTCCTGGGCAGCAGGGGGGAGGAAGACACATAAGCACTGACTGACAATCAAGACAAACACCTCCTTAGACTGCTGGATTATGGAACATTTATGGACATTGGTACAGTGCTGCAGGGGAAAACAAATGGTCATTAAATCAGCTGGGCAAACATTCCTTAACTGTTGTGATGCAAGGACTGACGGGACATCTTTGCAAGCTATGAAATCTACAGATGATCTTACAGCCCCCTCTCCTGGACAAAACCTGCTACTGTCGTATTCAGACCTTATCTGATGGGGTGGTTGAGAAAGTCAAACAACAACAAAAACAGCATCAAGCATCTCTTAGGTTCATTATCTGACAGCAGGATATACTAGCGGAGGTGAACTGGTTATGGTCAGACTCTGCCATATGGTCTGTGGGGGGAACACAAAGCCCAGTATGAGACAGGGGGGCTTAGGGAATACAGAATCTTCTTTACAATCAGATCAGCGACCTCACCGGCTCATCCAAGCTGTCGTCTGCTTCCCAGACATCCTGTTGACCCCCAATCATGTCCAAATCTAACTCTGGGACAGGCAGAGGGGACTCGGGAGTTTACATCTGGACTGATTGAAATTATAATGCTAGTGAACGTGTATGAAACTAGTTACCTATCAAATTCTGTTGAGGTAAATAGAATCAAATTCAGCAAATTAGTTGAATGGAGCCAAAAAATAAAAAGCCTGAAAAAAACCCTAAAAGTTTCTCTTTAGAAACACAACTTCCTGGCCCCAATCAGTGGCTAAAATAACATATTAGCATCCTTTTCTTTCTCAGATTGAAACACTGATTATTTTAAGAGCAATTCCACAAAATGAGATGTGGATTAGAGGTAAGGCCTGTTTAGGAGACAAAGACAAACTAACAATGTGGAGCTCAGGCTTCCTCGTCTCGTTGCAGTCCCCGTTTCTGGGGCACTACCAGCTCACCACACATGGCGCCAGCTATTGGTATGCAAATGAAGGGTTTTTATTAGGCCTATCGTCAGGGCTACAGCTGGGCCAGCACAGATATGCTTGGAAAGTGAATCAGTTGGCTGCAGTGGGGGCAGGGGAAGTAACTGTTCTCTGAATGATCAGTTCAGAGACTGATCTCACAAAATGTGTCCAGTATTTAACACAAACAACCCATCACACTTTGCAGTGAAATTATACTCAGTTAATTACTGACTCTGTAAAAAAAAAAAAAGAGTGTTTTAAATGATTGATTTTGTTTAACCTTGAAGATTAAGTTACATGTGCGCTTGGAAATGCTAAATCTCGCTGATCATGGCTTAACCTAAATGATAGCGACCTCTGACTCAATGATAAGACAAAACATTCACAACAATAACAGCGTATTAGGGTGAAAAGCCAAACGAGGAACATGTTGCCCGTTTATTCTATCACATATAAACCAATAGAAATCAGCTTTCATGCGGAGAAGTTTCAACTGTAAAAAGTTATTAAAAAGTTTAGTTAAAGTTCAGCCGAACTCACCAAACACCTGGACGAAGGAACACACAAATGGCAAAAAGAAGAAACGTGGCATCCTAAAAACAGTCCATAATATCACACTGGAGCTTAGTTTGGGCAACAAAGTGCAACCAATTGCACCCATGGGCTGGTCAGGAATCACATTCCTCGGAAACTTTCAAAGACAGGACAAAATAATGGGACACACGGCCTCTGTGATTCAAGCATCGTCACACAGCTCTACACCTGTTCCTCCAACATATAAATGACAACTTGCATCAGACTCATTACTAAGACTAAAAGTTCTCCTAGGACTTTGAACAGAGGGGGAGATTTCCTTTGGGATTACTGGGTTTTTTCCCTGAGAGGGGGTAGAAAAGTGTAAAAGAGGGAGGAGGGCTTTTGTCACAGCCAGTCCCCTTTGAGTATTCCCCCTACCTTGTGATGTCTCATTGGCTCTAAGGGGCTAATATGCTAATAATGCCGGACTCTTCTCTTCCCATCTCCCCCGGTGTGAGGCAGACATGCATTTCTAACATTACTATGGCAACAGGTTGATCTCTCTGTTGCAAGACCACCTTGTTTCCAGTAATACCAGTGCAAGTAGCACTGCAACTGCCCACAAGGCGGATGTCAGCAGGTCATAGCAAATACAGCTCAGCACAAAAGACCTTTTACATGATGATTCAAACAGTATTTCCTGCTCCTTTTAGTCTAGTAATGACCAATTATCTGGTTTTATATAATAAAATAAAGTGAGCTGTGAGCTGTCAGGATATTTGTGTCCAATTTCTTTCTGACACCTCAAAAGCTAATAAGAGCATATAATA
>JBAMIG010000015.1:21990185-22005998 GCA_037177335.1 Kiunga ballochi | reverse complement strand
TTACAGAGAACACAACACACACACACACATTTACACACTACATGACTTATTCTAACAGAGAACACAACACACACACAAGCGTTTAATAATATCCTAAAGCTTCAAAACTGCACAGACTACATAATGTCAAACCAGCAGGTTGAGATAAGTAATGTAAAAGACACGGATTAAGTTAATATTAACAGAAGTGGACACACACACACACACACACACACACACACACATCCACTTTCCACTTAATAAAAAGTTTTCAAGTGTTGGCCTAAATAACTGACATTCATAGACGCCAAACATAACAGTGGAGGGTAAATGCTTTTAAACATGCCAAACCATAATGTGAATATATGATGGAGAAAATGCTCAAATTTAAGCAGTCATTAGCAAATAAGCTGGTCCTGAAACAGGCTCCTCTAAAAACAGTGTTTTACAAAATCCTGTATGAAGTGCACACAACACTAATGTTTTTAAGATCAACAACTTGCTGACAGAAGCCTGAGGCAAATGCAAGGCTTTCCTTTTGGTTTTTAACCCAACAGAAGACATGGCGCCACCTGATGAAAAAACTTTTAATAGCAAACAACTGATGGTGTCAAAACTATAAAAGACAGGAAAGTGAAAAACAAAGCTGGTCAAGACAGAAGGTTCAAGCAGCTTGTCCAAACACTTCTCACCAAAGACTTATCAACATAAGTCATAGCACAAGCATTGTTGCTCACCTTCCTCCAAGCTGTAATCAGTCACACTGCATCCATCCTGGATGGTTATATCCTAAAAAAGCCTTATATCCCTGTGTGAGTAAGACAGGAAGGATGTGGTGGCGATGAGAGTAAGGAATGTATCTTTTCTGCTGACAGCAAACTGACAAGGAAACCTTATATATAGTTTTATGCATTGCCAACACACATCAATGATAATACTCCTTGAAGTATGGGGACACACGAGCAAACGCTTCACCAACTTAAAGGGGGGGGCAACATTAAATTCAACATCCATGTTATTTAAACATTAATTGGAAATAAATGAGCATTGTTCTGAAAGGTGATTTGCTGCTAGCATGAATGACTCCCTGTATCTTTCCGTCTTGCAGGGATACTTGAAGAAGCTTCTGACTGAACACAATGCTTAACATGTGAATAGTTGTGATCTAGTTTGTATTTATATGTAATGATGTGCTATACAACCATGGGCACAGTCACACTGGCACTTGTTGAACTTCTCCTTTAAACAAACCCTGGTCTGCTTCCCTGAATATTTCAGCTTGATTGGAGTAGTGTAAACATGTGTTCCCAGTCTGTTGCAGACCAAAGAAGAAAACTGTGCAGTCTCAGGACTGCAAACGGTGAACTATGAAAGCATAAGGTCGTTTAACTCTAATCTGCATGAGTTAACTTCTAACTTGTTCATGTGCAGTGTGATCTTTCACACTTATGTTGGTGAAATCAGTAAGAGATCAGCTCCTTGGTAGATTGAGTTTGTACTACTGGTAACTGGGTGGGAAACTGGATGTACTTAGAAGAAATGTACAAATAAGGCTAAATAATAACTTTGTGCTCAGATGGGCAGAAAAAACTACTATGAATACCTGAAAAATGTTTTATAACTATACACAAACAGAAAAATAATTTCCTTAACCCTTTAAAGAAACGGACTGTTGGATCCTCTAACCGTCTGATCAATAAGCCATGAGGCAATGCTACATTAGCATAGCTACACAAACTGTCCCGTGCACAAAAACCTCACCCTGAATGTTGCCACAAAAAGAATTCAGTAATTGCTAAAGTCTGTTTATCTGCAGGTGGTTTATGGCAGCGTGTAATAACTCACATATTTTTGCTATGCGTCTGAAACTTGTGCTTTAAGAGCCAACAATATTTTCTCCCTTATAAAGTGTGATCCTGGCAGAGGAGACGTGTATGAGGAGCAGGCCCAGATGTCTTGTGTAAAACTAGTTTATTTAAGTTTATTGAGAATAAGGACTTTAAGTCCACGAGGACCATGAGCATAACCTGAGCTATGAGGGGAATGTTGGGAATTTTAATTAGAACCAGGATATTTTTTTACCAATGTGCTGAACCTGTCGTCAAACTGTGGGCCCCACTTTTTAAAAATTATATTCAAATCGAAGCAAGTTGGTAAAAGACTAAAACTGTGAGAATTACAACTTTTTTTTTTTTAATTTAAGCTTTGTTGCTTTTTATTTCATTGGTACATGAAATGTAGTAAATAGTTTGAACATTTAAAACCTCATTCAGCTTCATTTACAGGGAATTTTTAGGCACATGGGAGCAATGCAAAGTTTGTAGAAAATAAACAGGAATAAAAAAACAATAAAAATGGAACTGGTGAAAATCATCCATCTATTTATTTTCCTTAAATTCAGGCTAGCTGCTGTCTATCCCAGCAGCATTTCAGACAAGAGGCGGGGTACACCTGGACAGGTGGCCTGTCTATCACACACACTCCCATTCATTCCTATGAATAATTTAGAAACAACCAAATAACCTAACATGCATGTGTTTAGACTGTGGGAGGAAGCAGAGTACACAGGGAGAACCCACACTAACATGGGGAGAACATGTTAACTCCACACAGAAAGGTAACTGGTTGCACCTCCCCCCAGCCAAGGCTCAAACCAGCAACCTTCCTACGAGGCAACTGTGCTAACTGGTGAAAATCATCAAAAAGAAAAGCTAAAGTGATGCATGAACTGACTTCTGTCACGCTGATACTTAACTCTTATTGTAAAACCTGACATTATTCGTACATGTCACAATATTTCACTCACACACAGTAAATCCTGAGTTTTATCTTTACTTTTAAAACCATTTAGCTCATATCAAATCTACTGGGCAACATGCAGAAATCCTACAATAAGCAACTTCCACCAGTTCAACCACAACAATGTAACAACATGTATGTTCTTCAGGCTGTCATGGATACTTCACTGCATTTAGAAAACTGCAACAAAGCTCCAGCATTACTTTCCTGTTCCTACCACTCGCTACTAAATGAAGTCTAACCCAGCGCAGCGGTGCGAGAAAGCAGATGAGACCTAATAGCTCACCACATATCAAACTATGTCACAACACACAAAAACCAAATGTTTAGTGAGGTCCATGAATACATGGGGTTATTTAGTCCAAACCAAAATAGAAAATGATGTCTTACCATCTGAAACATCCACTTATTTGAATCCCACGTTTGTGAACCCAGTGGTAATAGATTACTTCTGGGTGGATAGCCTGTAGCACTCACTGTTAAGTTTCAACCCCTAGCATGGACTTTGGACCCCTAAATAACAAACAGGTGCTAATATTTTAACATGGCAAGTGAACTAGCAAGGCCTTCTGTAGTCAATCATTACACAGTCAACAGAGGAGTGAGATTACTGTGGGAAACCAATGGTTCGTCATGTACAGTAGCTTTAAACACATAGTTAAAGTCAAGGCGTTGCAAGAGGTAGGCTCATTACCCCTCCATGAAAAAGAAGAAGTTGGTTCTTTCTCTGGAGGCAGAAAGAAGAAGGTTCTGTGTGCTCCGGTTCATTTATACTAAACGAGAAGCTGCGTCTGCTGGGGTGGAGATTACTGCGAGGAGATGTCTGTGCCTTTATGTGCGATGAAGGACTGACCCGCTTATTTCATAATTAACTAGATAAGTAGTCTGTGGCAGCTTGGGTTGTTCATGCGACTGGTTTCATGTCTTTAAACTTTGAAAGTACATCACACTCACACAGAGCTGCATGTACAGTTCACTGGAAATGAGTGTGGATCTAAATGCTAGATGTGATGACTAAGTGGTAATTAATAATATATCAGACAGGTAGTAGCGTCCATCATCTAAAAGGAAGGCTAAAAACTGACCTTCAGGGTTAAGGAGGGTAAAGGGATTTTTGGATTATGTTCACCTCTGAAACGAAGCACCTGCATTCCCAACATCAGCTTCTCTTTCGTACATTTTACCAAATTCTGATTTTTATAAAATTACATGAGTAATAATGTTGTAGTTTATGCATTAAAAGTTTAATTATTGCTTAATTCAACAGGTTACTCTCTTTGCACTGACGTGTTAAGTTTCACAGCCCAGGTTTATTAACTCTAGTATACAGTACCGATATCAGTGTATAACACTGGTTTTGGTATACCAGTGTCATACACTAGTAGGGTTTTGTCAGAACATTTTAATTAGTACACTCAGATAGTATTTGCCCGATATCTAATACTGGTATCACTGCATCCCTTGAAAATCCCTTGATCTGTAGCCGTAGTAATGATGGGTAGTAACCATGACTGTAACACAGTTTGGTCAGTAACCGATAATTTAAATACTAATGTATTACACTAAGTAATTTGGTTACCATTGTCTGTTACAAGCTAAAGTAATCATTGCAGTCCAGCTGCACGCTTCTTCCTGTTTACAGCAGTGATGCAGCAGGACATGGGCAGTGTTACCCACTTGTTGGGCTTATTGTTCTGTGAGTATCCCCAGTGCCTGGTTTGTAGGTTTGTTTTCTGAATTGTGTTTTATTACTTGATATTTCCTCTGGTGCCTTTGTCATTTACAATAATTACTGGATGCAAAATGGGAAATGTAAGAGCAACAATTCTTTATTTCTTTGGAAATATAGAGGTCGGGCACGGGGCTGTGGAAATATAGTCCACAGGCCCGTTTCCTTAGTAAATGCCACTGTCCAAATGAACACATTCCTAACCACACACTCACAGACAACTTCACTTCACAACTATTGAAATGTGTAGATAAAGATATTATTACTAGTAGGAGGGGCCTGCCAGACCATTTCTCATTAAGTAGAACAACATTGATGCTGAAGCGTTTATACTCAGCAGATATGAGAACATCACTAAGTTAGACATATTTAAATCAATTATTCATGTTTTAGTAATAAAATGTGTTGACATATTTGTATCATTTCTTAGTGAACAAGTTGCATTTTGGTTGCTGAGGTATGATGCTAGACGTTATCCTGACCAACCAGCCTCCAGGCTGCCGTTTTCTTCTAAAATAGCTGTACCCAAACACCTCACAGAGCACAACATAGAGCTGAATATTAATCATATAAAGATTCACATAACCCTTGCTTTTCTACTGTGCGTCTAACTCTTTTCTTTAAAAGATAAAATGGTCAGGAGCTTGTTCTCCATGTGAAATGATGCAGATCTGTACATTTAACTCTTCAGTCATTTGGCAGACGCTTTTATCCAAAGCGACTTATATATGATAATCAGTCATTTTTAATCATAGCCATTAACCTAATATGCATGTCTTATGGGTGGGAGGAAGCCAGAGTACCCGTGCATGTTCTCCCCATGCAAACTCCACACAGAAAAGCTGCTGGACAAACCTCCCAGTCTGGCTCGAATCGGACCTTCTTACTGTGAGTGCTGTTAGGGGATTCTTTAGAACTGAACGAGCGACTGATATAACTTGTCACTAGCGTTGCAGGATATTGGAAAAACCAGACATTTTTAACAGATAGTGCTTTAACTTCTGCAGCATTCCTGCCATTTCATTAACAATTAACCTGTACTGATCTCACCTCTCTTTGTGAAAGTATGGTTTTGGCCAGGATTTGACAATTATTCTGGTCATCTTTGATTGCTAGTACTTATTGTGCTTTGGTCTGAGTAGTGTAAATGTTTCATTCTGTAAAAGTGCTAAAGGGGATTGTGTTTTACCATAAAGGTTTGTTTATTGCCATTGGGGGAAAAAAAACACCAGTATGTCAGACAACATCAAGTCCATTAGTCTCTAACATTGCAGGAACTGTGATGGGACTACTACATAAACATGCAATGACAATGCTCCAAAAATATGTTGTCCAGCTCTACTAGACACAGACATCAAAATGCCAGCTTGACTCATTTTCTTGCAGTATTTCCTTCCTAATTTCTTTGGTGAAAATATTACAATTGAAATGTAATCTTTTAATTATTTACCTTAGTTATGAGCAGTGGCTCCCGATGCTCCAGCCCCCCTCTGAGTGTAAATCCCCAGGGTGCACCTCCTGAAAGAAACACCTCCACCAGCTTCCAACTTTCACCATCTCTGGTCTTCTGATCAGCTGACTGTGGCATCCCATACCAAAAGCTTTCGGCATCTGCACAGCGCCGGTCATTTCTATATCCCTCAGCGTCCATTTTACTGTCAAAAAGTAAAGAAAGAGGATCATCGAAGCGAGTTAAGACAACAAGCAAATCATAAATACTTGTTCATGCTTCTCCAAACATGAAACAAGAAATGTCAGAGTACAACATCGCACAAAGCCGTTAGGTAGGCTCTTTTCCGATTCTACCATTATATTCAGGCATTAAACAACATCAACAGAACAAAATAAGGTTTAGAAAAGAAGCACAAAACATACGATGTTCAATTCTAGACAGAAAAAAATCCTTATCTAAAACCACATTCTCAAAACAGACATAAAAACAAGCAGAGTTATGGATGGACATGGTCTTTACAAGTTCTTCTTTGTGTCTTTGCTGGTTGAACCTACACTACATGGTGCAACATTCCTCCCCACAGTTTCCAGTGGTACTGCTCTGTTTCCTGTCTGGTTACACATTAAGCTCTCAGAACGTAGATTTAGTTTCAGACTTCTCAAATCTAACAAATATATAAATGAATACATAAACACACACACTTACCCATTGGACATAATGGGAAACTTCTAACGTATGACTGGTAGTGTATATACAAGCAAATTTCTTCCAACCAAAGCCAGAGTGGCCATCACGGGGGTTGAATCCTACCGTTTGCATCAGTCAAATAGATAAAAAAAGAGAATTATTACCCACGTCTCAAGAGATCAAAATAAAAGACCAGCCAAATGAGAGCAACTCATGTTTCACAGAAATCATTCCTCTCTTACATCCTTCATCTACTCTGTCCTCTTCTTTTTCTTCTCTTATTTAAAATCAATATTTTGTCTCTTCACACACAGGACATCACAAACATTTACAGTAAAATTATCCTCACCTTCCTTACTTTGCATCATTATAAGAGTCAATTTAGAGTTGACCCAATGATACATGGTCTGTTGCATATTAAAGCCACATTGGCTGTTTGATTACCGGTACTGTCTGTAATCAAATCTAATTTATTTGGAGAGCATATTTAAAAACAACCAAAGTTTATGAAAGTACTTAATAATGATCAGAAATATCAATAAATTACTTATACTACTAATGACACCAGTTTAGAGGTATGACCTACTTTGCATGTAATCTTAGCCGACTGAATCTAGGTCTGATGAATAGAGTCTGGAAGATCACCTCACCTCAGTTCAACATGCATAAATTTACTCAGGTAAGATTACCTGCAGTAGATCATGACTTGGACCAGAGGTCAGTCAGTACAGGGAATACCCAGGAGAAAAAAAAACCAATTAATCCAGTTTGTTTTATTTGATGGTTTACTGAATTTGTGTAAATGTGTGGATAAATTATTAATGGATAGATAAAGTACACGTCTGTGTTATTCAAAACAAAGTAAACTGACTGCTTTCAGCCAGTGTAGCATCTGACCACAGATAGATGTGTTTAGTTATTGCTGGAGGCCTCTACAAGCTAAATTTAACACTGACAAAAGAGGAATATATGTATAAATTACTGAATAAAGCTTTTGTTTATATTTGTGCTTGATGGAAAGTATGTCAGTGGGTCAAACTCCAATATGTAGACAAACTAAGGACAGTGTGGACAACTAGAACTCGTGATTCCCTCCTGAAGAAGACACACAGGAAGTACTGATGGAAGAAGAGAATGAAGAGGACAGAGTATATGAAGGACAAAGACAAGAGGGCGTGAGAGAGAAGGAGTGGTTTCTGTGAAACATAAGCAGCTTCAATATTAGATTTTTTTTCTATTATAGTCTCTTGAAATGTGAGTATTAAGTCTCATTAATGCTGTGTGTGTTCAGCTTTTGCACAGGCTGGAAGTGATGACCCTTTCAAAATGAAAGCATAGAAACTAATTAATTTAGCCAATACCTTTTATAATCTGATGCATTACTACTAGGCTTTTAATGTCTTTATTTTCTAAGTAAAAACAAACCTACATGATAAAAGCAGTAAAACAGATGTTATATTTTCCTTTTACTTCACATGAATAAAGTGGGCTGCTCTTAAGTATAAAATCCCTAAAACTGGTTCCACTATGACCCAGTGTCCAACACAGGAATAATGTAAATAACCTTTCTCCGTCAATAAATATGTTCTGTCTTTATAAACGGTATCAAACGCAGGCTTGTGTGACTGATGTAGGAAATCTGTGACACTAAGTAAGCACCTGTTGTCATACTCCAGACGGGCTGATTTAAACGTAATGCTCTTATATGTGAGAGAATTAAAACACATCAATGTCGACCAGCACAATGGAAAACATGCTACAGCAACAAATGGAGCAAAGTTACACATACCTGCGAGTTAACACCGGTTCGTGTTAAATAAACGCATTCATAAAACTGACTTTTCCAGCCCATAAGTTACCGTAAAAACAGGAAAACTCCCAGAGAAACGGCGGGGCTTACCTGGAAATTCAAGTTAAAGACAACCCGTTGAGCGCGAGGGCTTCGTCGGACTGGCACGCAGCTATATCCCCGGCTTACTTTGCACATTCTTCATCTTCCGTAACAGGTTTTTACCATCAAACTTCTCGCTCTTTTATCACGCGCCAATTCGTGATTAAAGCCGAGGACGTGAACCGTTCGGAACACGACCGAGCTTACACCTCTCCGGCGTCTTGATACAATCCCAGAACTAGACACTGACACACTCGGGAGAGTTTAAATTAGCTAAGCTAAACTAGCCCCATCCATGGGACAACAGGGATAACAAGTGGCCCACGGCAGCACGAGCGTGCCATCTACCGTTGGCGAACGTGTAAAGATGGACTTTTGAGGAGAGCTTCTACGTTTCCATGACAACTTGTTGAGTTAAGGGTTAGCGTGAGGGTCAAAACAATCCGATTCGCGGGATTATTGAGTAGCAAACGTTACCAGTTACAAAACTGTAGAAAAAGTCGGACTTTATTGAAAAATATTCGTAATAGAAAGAGCTTATAGAAAACATTTGACAATTTGGCTAAAGTACATAAAGTATGTTAAAAAGTTGGACTTTTCAGGGGCGCTTTAGCACCCTGTACATCAATTCCAACTAGTTAAGTTAAGGGTAGCTGTTAGGGTCAAAACAATACGATTCGCGGAAGTTTTAGAGTCTGGTACGTCACCAGCTACAAACTATTTAAAAAGTCGTACTATCTAAAATTAATATCGTTATAGGGGACTTTAAAAAGCGGTTGAACATTTTGGATAAACAATATAAAGTATGTTAAAGAATTGGGGTAATTGGTTTGGCACAGATAACGAAAATGACCAAGTTAAAGAAGAAAGCGTGGAGACAGAAGAAAACAAACTGATAACTGTTGCTAAAAGAGATCAGACCCGTGAGGCTGAAATAGATACTCAGTCGCCTCAACTTCTGCCACAAGCAAAGGTGTTTGGTGGTAAGTTGCTCATTTGCGCCACTGTAACTGTAAAGAGCAGTTTGATACTTCTTGTTTACTTGCAGGTTACCTCTATAGTTTTGCCAGCAATGCCTCTAAAAAACTCTCTGAGTCTGTTGTTGGAACAGCACAAACCCTGAAGAAAAGCGTGGAGGATGGCAGGATAAATGGAATTATTGATAAGGTAATAGTCTTTAGGTAGTAAACCCAAATTTGTGTTCTAAATATTTATTTTTTTAGGTTTGAGTATCTTTCTTCTTCTTTCAGACCATCTTTGGTGATTTCCAGAAGGAGCAAGAAAGATTTGTTTCAGAAAAAAAGGCAAAAAGGTTTGGTAAGTGCTTTATCGGTTTTCTGTATCAACACTATTCTGTACATGGTGAACCAGGAGACAAAAGGGTCTTAGAAAAAAGTGAGTTTTGACACATTTTGGGAGGTTGCTCATGCATATGTTGCTCATTCCACACAAGCATGATCTTTATTAGTGTTCCTTCTTTGTCAAGCTTTGCAGCCATGTAAAACAACACCAGCAGCTACTTTGAGCCTAAATGTTTGGACATTTCTACTCGTTCGTATAAATAGTTTGAATGCTCAAAGTTTTACCTCAAGCATGAACATATTTTTCTGCAGAATGGAAAAATAATACCTCCTAAATATAGTTAATTACATGCTAGTTTCTTTCTTAGATACTGCTGTGCCGCCATGGGTTGGTTACAATGAAGAGGACACCTTACAGGAGCAGATTCTAGCTCTCTCAGCTGTGACTATATAAATATAAACACATTTAATCTGTTGTGGAAAAAATGACATCACACCAAGTTAAAATGATAAACGTAGTCTCCCTGATTGTTTGTTTTTTTTATTCTAGGACAAAAGGAACTTTTTGAGAAACCCCCCTGCTGGCGTGCAGTTTCACTTTGACTTTGAGGAAATGTATCCAGTCGCCATGGTGATGCTGGAGGAAGATGAGCTCCTCAGGAAGATGCGCTTTCATTTGGTCCCCAAACAGTGAGGATTTTTAAGTTGCATAATAACGCTGTGTGTTTTTATCCTCTGTGTGTTCAGGATTGAGTAGCTGGCCTTAGAGAGCAGATCCAGATGTGCTTTATTCCTGTGTGTGTGTGTGTGTGTGTGTGTGTGTTTTGTTGCATTACACATGCATGGTTTGTGACCTCCACAGTAAACACAATGACCTCATTCACCAATATTTTCTCACAAATCCTCTTACATTTTTTCTTAAGTTGTACTTGTGAAGCTTTTTATCAAAATCCTCCGTAAGGTTTGCAAACACACACATAAACCACAAACTTGCTTGTGTCTGTGATACAAGTGAACACTGGTTTCTCTAAGGATGTGCAAGCTGGCTCTAATTTGGAGGTAAACACGCAAAAGGTCGCAATCTTTAAACGGGTCATTAAATAAGACAGAGAAGCGCTGGTCTGGTCCCATTAACTGATCAGGACATAACATGCAGCATCTGTTAAAGCTGTGTCGATGATGGAGCAAGTGGTGTATCTGATTAAATAAAACCTCCAGGTGAGTCTGAAGGTCAGTCAGTTACTGTATGTATTATGAACCAGGAAGTCAGGGCTCATCTTATAGAGCTACAATAAAAAGCCACTGTTATTGGATCTGGATGTGTTAGGTGACGTAGCACAATTATTAACTATAAATAAGGAAACAGATCTGGTGGATTTGCCTAAATATACATGGTGGTCTGATGGTTTTACAAAGACCACAAAGAGAAATAAATAAATGAAAAACTGTTTAAATTTCCCTTGGAGGAGAATTTAATGTTTTGCAATATCTTGCATTTATTTATTTAGAAATGCTTGGTAAAAAAGAAAACCAAAAGTCTGGACAAAATGAACAAATTAGTGTGATGTAATTTTATTAAACAGAAAAAAACACCTGTTCTAACAAGTCCCGTGTTGAGCAGAGTGCTCCTGTGTGTCAGAAGGGTTTTGTTTTTTTTTTAGATAAGATGCAAACATTTTCCTGAAAGCCACAATCTTCACAAAAAGTCCTCAAGCTGGATTAATCATCAGAACAGTTGGTGAAACGGGTCCAGTGTTCAGGCTGCTAAACAGCGCCTACAGCTCCCCCTTGCGGCTGTGTGGTGAATTGCAGGAGTACTTTTATAATGAGTTTTTTTCACAGGTTTTTAGCCATCTCCTGCTAAAATAACTTGTTTTAATTTGTTCTGTTTTCCATGTTAGAGTGAAGGAGGAAATGTTCTGGAAGAATTACTTCTACCGAGTGTCTTTGATAAAACAGTCAACCCAGCTCACTGCTCTGGCAGCACAACAGGCTGCAGAAACCGTACGTCCTCATCAGAAAGGTAGAATATTGCATGTAAAATCTCTTGTCCATTTCTTTAGTTTGGTACCTTTTTGATAAAATCTGCCATGAACACGTTAAACATTGCATATTCCACCTGTCCCTCGCTCTGTGTGGCACCCATTCAGCGTTAGTGTCCAGCTCTCTGAGTCTGAAAGTTGTTCTTTTTCTCATCAGATCCAGTAAAACATGAATCTTCCCCTGCTGTCACCAGTCCCAAACAAAAAGAGGTAATTTAGCTGCCTAAAGGAAGATCCTGTGGAATAAATCTGATGTCTCATGTCATAAAGGATGAGGAGCAGGTTTCTACCAGTCCTCCTGTGGCCGAGTTCATAAGTGATGCTTTTGACTCCTGCAAGGTAAATGAGGATGATCTGCGGAAAGGAATGGAGCAGCTGGTTCTGGATCAGAGAGAGGGTCCAAGCCCACAACATGGTACGTTTATGAAAGAAGCTGAATTATCATGAACGCATCGCCCTGTTCATTCAGTGAGTTGCTGTTTTTTTGTGTACAGAGGAGATGGCGGACTGGGAGCGAGAGCTGCAGGAGGAGCTGCAGGAGTACGACGTTCTGGCTGATAATGAGAACCATGATGAAAGCTGGGACAGAGAGATTGAAGCCATGCTGCAGAGCGGTTAGGCCTAAACAGAAATGGTTTGATGGGGAAGCTGAAACTTGGAAAATGGACTCGACGATGTTTGCTCGAGCGGTTTTACGGTTTACGGCTGCCAGATGGGTTGTTGCAAAAGAACAAAAAGCTGTGACGTTTTTTAGGTTTACATAAGTTTCATTGACACATTTATACATAACATACATCACATCTGATATCAGGCTCCATCTGCCTATCTACATCTTTTATTCATGCATCTGAACTTTTCTGAGCCATAAACGCAGTCTGGGCATGTTTACATAAAACACAAGTCCAGCATCTCTAATGCTTTAAGTCAGTGGTGGGAACTCTGGTTTTACATGTTTCAACACACTGGTTTCAAATAAACTAGTCCCTGAGCAGAAGTTGATACTTTGTTGGAGCCATTTAATTTAATTGAAGTGTGCTGGAGCCGGTAAACCTCTAAAACCTGCAGGGTTTCCTGTGAGAGGAGGGTTGGTTGCACACACAGACGTTCCTACACAGTCTGGGATTTACCAGCGTGTAGAAAATGAAAATGTGTGAGATTTATCACGTGTGTGTGCTAACCGCTGCTCACGTTTGATAAATGAGGATTTTTTACATTTTAGTCCTACAGAAGAATGGGGAACCTTTTCTACACACGACTGAAAAATGAGGCTCCTGAGTTTTTCCTTTTTCGAGGTCCGAGGGACTGAAAGTGGATTTTCTGTTACAGTTTATATGATAAATAAATTCATATGAATTTTTCACATGATATGTTTTTATCTCTCCATACAGATGAGTTAGACTAAGTTGGGGATATCTTCTTGGAGGTTTTGATGTAACTAAAGAACTTTTTATCCATTTACTTTATATCGGTAAATAAAAATACTTATTTAGATATGCAGTAATAAAGATGGACGGTGTCTCAAAATCTTCAGTGAATCAACAGGCTGTACACAAGATTGATGAACTTGTTTATCTTCTGCAGATGTGAATGTATTAATAATACATTATTTGTATGAAACATTATTTTTAATAAACATGAAACTGAAACAGTTGTTACTTTTACTGCATTCGTCTCATTCGTATCATCTCTTCTGTTATGTTTCAGGTGGGTCATCATCAATAACATGAAATGATTTCATGTAAATATTCCCTAAATTATGATTAAAACATATTGACTGATAGAGTCACAGCGACCGTAGTTTGATGTAGAAGGTGTTTAAAATGACACAATGAGTACTGAGGAAATGAAGTTACATATAAATAATATAGAAAAAAGCCAAAAATGCTTTAAACATAAGAACAGGAAGCATGACGTGCAGCTCAGATGTGGAAAACATCTGATAACTGAAAAAAACATTTAGAGGAAATAAAATATAAACATCTGTTTTGTTGTGATGTTTACATTAAAGTACAAATCAGCAGCGAGCTTGGTTTTTACTGCACTACACGGGTTAAATAAGGATTAGTGAAAGAGGGACAGCACATATAAGATCTCCTGTTTTTCTCCTAAACGACTGAGAGCAATTATTTAGTAAAGATTATAGAAATGTGTAAAAAAACTATACGTTACTGACCATATTTAGAGTAAAACGTTAAATTGCTCATATAAAACATGAAGGCACATTGTCCTTTTATTTTAGACTAACAATAAAACTTTATTTAAATGCACTGGGAGTCATTAAAGCCAAAAGAAGACGTTGCTGCATGAAGGTTTTTATTGCTGAACATGATGAAAACAAGCGATAAAACCCCTTCTTCCTACGTTCCTGTTTGTTCTTCTGCCGGCAGAAAGAAGAGGGGGGTTGTGTTGGGTGGGATAAACAGAAAAAGCAGCATTTCATGCTTCATTACTTCAGTAATGGAGGACGTGTCAGTAGAATCATAACAACAACAAAAAAACAGCATAAAAGTTCATTGTCTCTGAAACCTGTTGTGTTGTGTGGTCTGATGATGATGATCAAGAGTTTAATGTGGCTTTTATGTGGTTAAGACTCTTCTTTTGGCTTGTTTAGGTTTATCACCAGGTTAACAAACAGCATGTTGTACAGTTAGTACGTGAACATTAAACAATTGTGCACTTTGTGTTCAAAACTTTAGAGAAAGTTAAAAAAAAAGTCACCTGTTACTTTTTTCAGACCGTCAAGTATGAATAAAGCTTTTTACCTTTGTTGTGCTGGGATGCTTGCTCAATGACAATAAAGTATTCTAGATGGTTCTAGATGCTGATATGAAGCATTAAAGGAGGGATTTCAGTGTTTTAACATGAAAAACAGAACGTTTGCAATGATTGTTGCATGATCTCACAGCAGCTTGATGGTTTGCTTTATTAATTTGTGTCACCTCCAAAGGGTTTGATACAAGGTGCAACATGGTCTGTAACACAAGCAGGTTATGATTTAAAGCTTTAACAACTTCTTTTTGAAGTGAAAGCATCAACAATGCCAGGTACAACACCTTTTATCTGTTGCAGCTGTACATTAAATCAGACCTGTAAGGTGCAGCAACACTAGTGCATCCACAATATGGTGCCTTCAGGACTCCTGGGATTACTCCACAGTGATGTTCATCCTTTTTGGTTCCACATTGACACTTTAAGTTGAAACTCTTTGATCTACTTCAAAAGTTTACCACTATACATAAACAGTGCAAGAAGACAGAACAGAGAAAGGATCTATTTAGATGCGTTTGTACAGTCCCGTGTCCTAGACGTTTGATGTGTTTATAACTGAGTCATACTGGACAAAGTGATGGAATCGCTACTTTTTAAGGAAGTTTTTATCTGGTAACAACAGAAATGCGACATAAAACAATTTTTATTTAATAGCTAAACATGTTAAATGTCCCTTTAAAGAAGGTTTCAGTAGAAAACACATGAAGGGAACATCTTATAATTTGCATTTCAACACTTGTGAAAATGAGTCTAATGAGCCGTTGCACCTGCTCACAGGAAAAGGGACATGGCCTCAGTAAGACACTCGTCAGTGGAAAACACCAAACAAAATGTTGTCATCATGGCTTGATTGATGCTGGAGTTAGCTTTAATTAATGAATACATTCTGCTGGATGGCTTGTGAATGATACTAAAGGTTTATTTCAGTAAATACTGATGTTGAGGTAAAATAGCAGTGAAGGATCAGTAAACATGAAGGAATAAATAAAAGCATTTCAGTGTTTACCAGCTGCATCACTCTGGCATCAAAACATCTGTAATAACACAATTATATTCTATTAAAATCTGTAATAACAGTTATATACAATTAAAATCTGCAATAACAGTTATATACGATTAAAATCTGTAATAACACAGTTATATACGATTAAAATCTGTAATAA
>JBAMIG010000015.1:21974479-21990085 GCA_037177335.1 Kiunga ballochi | reverse complement strand
TATCTATCTATCTATCTATCTATCTATCTATCTATCTATCTATCTATCTATCTATCTATCTATCTATCTATCTAAACCTTGGTAAATCGGTGGGTTTCGGCTATGAAATGTCTTTAACATGAAAAGTGATCATATGTATGATGCAGTGAAGGAGGAACATCTTTATTGCTTTATTACTGATTTTTGTTTAGTTGTTTGTGTTTCATACATGCTGCATAAAGCTGCTACAGGTGTCGCTAGTAGAAACATTTCTAATCCCACTCGTCCTGTTCTGAGTTCTCCCATTACTTCCTGTTACACTAACAGGTTTTTATAGTTTTATTTTTTCTTCCAGCACATCATGAGTTTTTCATCCATTTATAATCTCTAACTTAGTAGAGAAAACTTTTTAGGGTGTCTTTGTTGGGAGTTTGCTTGTGTTGCTCCACCTTGTTTTTATTATAGAAGCCTTATTGTTTGTTTCTTGTCTGTTTATTATTATTTTCCAGCAGCAAAGTGTCAGTATTGAGGAGCAGCATCTGAGCGTGAGCGGGCCAGGATGAACAGAAGCGTTTCTAATCAGATTCAGAAAAGAGATATCACAGTGCTGAAATATTCTGCTCTGACTCGTATGCTCAGCTGCTCATTGTGGCTCTTTAAATGTCATCTCTTCCTCATTCAGCCCAGCCACTAAATCTGTCCCAGTAATTGGGTTCAATGGTTCACAGATGACAGTTTACAGTGTGTAAGCTTGATGCACTTTGTGGCAGACTTACTTTGGCATCCTAAAACAAGGTTCAGCACAAAGACAAAGAGAGGAATCTAATGAGTGCAGTGAGACAGAAATCTTCATCATCAACACAGCAACAAAAGAAAATCACACATTTCCACACAAGTTTCTGGCATCTATCTGGGAAAAGAAAACCTGTGATTCACATGCCGTTCACTGCAGAGACATTCACACAATTCTGTCACCACAAACCAGAAAAACCAGTAAAAATCACTTTTATAGGAGGAAAAACACAAGTAAGCTTAAGGGTCAAACAATCATTTATTTATTGTTTATGTCAATAAGTTCATCAGCAATGCAACCTGGACCCAGCAGGTTCATACATATCATACAGTCTGCTCATTCTGCCTTTATTTAGATGAATAAATAACGTCTAAGGTAAATTATTTACAGCATATTACACGCCAAAATATAGCAGGCAAGGTAAGGCCTCATTTAATCTGATGAGTCCCACTTACCTCAAGTCATCTTTATTTATAACATATCAGGCTTTTGTTCACTTAAACTGACTAATTTAGCCTAGTATCTGTAAATAACCATCTTTAAAAATCATATTAGAAACCAGTAAGTAAAACAGGAAGCTGCAAACCAGTGACCTTTCTGGACCCAGTTAGAACAAAGAGACTGGAGTCTGTGTTGAAGCAGCTTCACAATCCATCCGGTCATCTGAATAATCTGTAAACTTTTTATTTACATGGAAAACATAAACACAGGCTCCTGATGCAACACAGAGGCTGAAGAACACTGAACAGAAACATGGAAATGTCATGAAACATAATGCTGATCAACCCAGAGGTCATGTGTCACCCTGATCCAAAGGTCAAGCTGGAGGTCACGCATTAGCCAAGGTCAAAAACAAGCTAAATATTGTATTCAATTCATTTTTATTGGCCAAATTTTACGTCAGAGTTTTTATAATTTGTCATTGTGGCTCATGACGACACACGATGCAGACCAGCAGCTTCATGGCGACGATGAAGATGTTCAGCCGCTGCGGTGCCACACTTTACCGATGACATCATTTTACTTATTCATGTTGTCATTTCTGTCAAATTTTCACAGTTTATAACAGGAAACTGAGCTTTTTGTCCCCGCCGTCAGAAACGAGCCAAATCCAACCCAAACGTGCTGGTTTCTCCGGACCGCAGCGGCTGACGTGTGTGTGTGTGTGTGTGTGTGTGTGTGTGTGTGTGTGTGTGTGTGTGTGTGTGTGTGTGTGTGTTACACTGCCAGTTACAATCTCAGGTGTTCAGAGAGCAGAAAAAAAAAGATGCCAGGCACTGAGGAGCTCAGCATGCAGGGGGGATAGCAGCAGCAGCAGCAGCAGCGATGGCAGCCAATCAGTACACAGGCACATTAAAGTACTCATGACGGGGCTGAGGGAGAGAAAGGCACACAGCTTAGAGACCAGACCACATGGATATACACACAGTTCATCCACAAAACATGCAGGACACACAGCAGCCAGCAAGTGATGTCATTTTAAGTGAATACTACTTCCTCTAACTTCATAACAGGTTGGAGGCGGAGCTTAGCTTTAAGGCTAAAAGCATGACCCAAATAATGATCCTTCTTTAACCTGCAGTCTCTATTATGTCACTATTAAATCATTATTTTGTTTCTGTGATATATCAGAATAATTATACAGCAGAAAAAAACATTTCTCACAATAAAGGTGTGTGTTTAATGCGTACAGCGTTACAAAGTGTGTGACGCTCGTTTCTGATACAAAAAAAAAACATAATTTTTATCCGACTACAAGTACGAAGTCTAAACGTGTTCACACCACACACCTGTTAGACTCAAAGAAACAACACAGACAGAAAACAGACAAACAATGTGTATCATTAACCGTGATGCCGTCCCAACGAGCTACACACAGACACACACCGCTTACACAAATATACACACACAGTGAGAGGACTGGGACTACTGGACTCTACTGGTACACACTACCTAAATCCACAAACACAAAGTATTCACCTTCGTGGGCCTAATTCTGGAAAAGACCAGAGGATTCTGAGGCCATATTTGGGACCATCACACCTGTGAGGCAAACATTTTAATAAGCACAAACACAAGGATGCACTGCCAGTCCGCTCTACGTCTACGGCGCGCGCTCACAGCGTTACTGAGCATCACCTCTGCAACTGCGCTGCGTTCACATGTTGTAGGATACCCCGCAGAAACGGGGCTGCAAAAAGAAGATCCGCTTGCTGGCACTGAGGTAACCAGCGGCTCTTTCATTAAAGGCGTACAGCTTCCACTAAATCCTCTGTGGAATGTTTTCTGCATAATTACTATGTGCTTCATGACGCTGCTTCCTCCTGCTGCCTCTATAAACTTTCACTTTGTCGCATCAGGATAACACAACAGCTTCTCCTCAGACACGATGCATTTTGTTCATGTGTTACCATGGAGACGTGGTTACTAAACTGAAACTTGATAAGAGGCAACAAGTCCAAAGTTTTTTTTTTTAATTAGCTTCTTGGTTTGGGTTTTAAGTTTCCTCTAAATCTTATAACCCATGCAAACACGTGGTTTAAATGAGCAAATGAGGAGGAGCTCCAGTGTTTTAGTATGGAAGCTGCCAGGTGGAACTGGTTGCAGTTTCCAGTGCACTGGGTTAGTTTGTAAACTGCAGAATAACTTTAATCTGGTCATTATTTAATCCATGAATAAAAGAGGAAGAGATTTTCACTGATTATGATGTTTAAAAGTGTCTAATCTACAGTTTGATGCTGGCAACACGTCCCAGAAAACAGCGAAGAAAGTGAGTTTAGCCAAAGGAACAGACCATGGTTGTCATCTGATTCCTTTTTATTAAGCTTCTGATGTCTCACCTGGATTTTAAAGCCTAAAAGTCACACAGGTGGTTCTGTTTTAGCCTCTAAACCAGACGTCTACAGGGACTGATAATGTGATGCTCACCAACACCTTAAACGTTTCTCCTGAACCTTAGTCCTCAGCTTTGACCTAACCGTGTTGCCACCATCAAATCCGTGATTTCTGCTCTTTAACCAGAATAAAAACCTTTTTTTTAACAGGTTCTTGAAGCAGAATTTTGTGATTTCTGTCAAACCAAACTGGGTTTCGGATGAGAACCACAGGTTTTTATCGTCGCTCACCAGTAAAATAATCCTTTATTGCATCCCAGAGCAGATTTTTAGAGCAAAAACAGCCATTTTGGGTCAGATTAAGAGCAAACGTGTAAAAAAAACTAAACAAAAAGTCTTCCTGTTGAGAAGTCTGTTTCATTGTTTGCTGTTAGTATCACATCAGGCCGGTCTCACCACAGGCAGCAGAGAGCTTTCACATCACATTGTGTTAATAAGAAAAACCAGAACAGATTAAATAAGCAGACATAAAATATCTTATAAGAACTGGAAGTCGCTGCCTGTTCAGAGAGACATGTCTGAAACATTCATGCCTGCTTGGACCCTCCCAGCTCCATGAACGTTTCATTCATTACACTAACAGGGAAGCATGCACGCTGAGGTGGAAACCCATGCTGACTGACTGCACCAGTCCAGTAGTTACCAGTTGCCTGGTTGGAAGCATGGACAGACTCGAGGACCTTTACAAGATCTTCTCATTTGGCAAACTTCCCCAGTCTTCACTCTGGCTCAAGAAATACAGAGTTTAGCACATAAGAGACCTCTCTACGCCTCTTCATCCCGCGGACACTTGGATCGCCTCTCTTGTGTTTAGCAGCACTTCTTTCCACGTAAAAAAAAACTATGCATGCATGTAAAGGAGCACTAAATCCTTTTACTGGCACAGTACAGTGTGTTCGCTGATGGCTCCAGCTGGTTGTAAAGGCATCACGAAGCCGGCGGACTGGAGAAAGTTTTATTCTGATGCTAAATATGGAGCGGTCAGGTGTAGATAAACATTGTGTGCTTGTGTTAGGCCTGGCTCGTGTGGTAGTGTATGTCACAAGCAGCACACTACGGTTTGCGTTTCCTGGATGTATGGAGGACTCTATAATTATCTGTCAGAGCGGATTTTCAGATTTAAGTATTAAAGTGTCATTAGATCTCTATTTTTCTTACCTGATGAGAACAGGGGAATAGATGAGCTGATCATTAACGTGTTAGCTTTTCGTATCACATTAACAGCCCGACAGAGAAACTCCTGTTTACTGAAGCTGAAATGCAGCTTTATATGAAATGCAAATCAAGGAAAGAAGCATTAATGTGGTCTAAGCAGGGCAGACAATTACACTTTGTTTCCTGGCTGCAACATGAGCTTTGCTCTCTTCCACCTACAGGCTGTGGCAGCACAATAAAGGCTATAATGCAGCTTTCTGAAGCACAGAATTACAGCTCTGTGTGGCTCTAAACATGGTAACAGGTACGCTGGCGTGTTGCATTTACATGCTGCCTATTAGCTAAAGAGTTACTAGTTAGTGTTTGCTTCATGGGAGATAAGAGGGGAGCTATAGGGTCAGTATTAGGCAGAAAAAAACACATGAGCAAACTTAATATTGGTGTTTTACTTTCCTTACTTTGTTGTTGCTGATGTGTTGTTTCCTGTTTGGGCATTGTGTTGAGGAATCTACGGTCTTTCTATCGCTACGGACCTAAACACTACAGCAACATTTATGTGGAGTTTTACAAACTGTACCTGCAAACAGACGCGTCTGAAAGTCTATGTTCTGCAAATTACAACAGGGAAGAGTCAGTGCAGATAAAAATAAACACAAAGCACTGAAAAAACACGTAAAACAGACATTTCACACCTAAATCTTCCTCTGAGCATCACGTTTAGGCATTTTAAAAAGTCGTAAAGATAAAAAGATTCAAGCTGAAAACCATCAATAACCACTAAAAAGTTCAGAAACACCAGTAAAACCAGTATTTTAGGAAATCCAAACCTAACTCACTTTCAGATATATATGGGATGAGAACCGATACATACTGGTTTTATTCTGACCTCCACAGTGGCTCTGACCTGGCTGGATAGGTAGCGTACAATAAAAATCATGTTTTATAACTTCTGCTTTCTATCGTATAAAATCCTGATTCTCCACCAGCAGGAAAAATATCTTGTTGTCCATGATGGAAAAAAGCCTCTAGGCTGTGTCCCAGTCCCCACACCACACCCTACAGCCCTCCACTAAGTGTGCATCTGCTAGATGCGAGCAGGTGTTGGTAGGTTACAGGTGTGGGAAAACAGGAGGATCGGGACGTTTATGTTCATTTTCACACCTAAACCGACTGAAGCTGAACAACATCCGTCCCACTAAAAAATAAGCTGTTATAAAATCCAGTGAATGAAAGAATCACTGAATAAATTATTTTAGATGAAATGGAATAAATAAATGTTTTCTTTTATTATCTAAGATGAATGTTTATGAGATTATTGATTTGGCTGCTATGTGACTTAAAAACAGTGAATAAGTTGTCTGTAAACATCACTACTTTTATCTTTCAGACATTTAAAGCGTATTTAAGTAACAGGAAACGTCTATTATTACACTTAGACACCAAAGTAAAAGAGGAAATATTTTCACCATTAGCACAGGATTACCACACGGTGGCACGGTTCCAGTTTAAAACATGCAGCAATGGATTGTGGGTAATACGCTTCAGGGAAGTCAGCATGAATGTGGACTTTGCTGAAGTGTGGACTGGGGATGCAAAGTGGACGGAGTGAGCATCCAATCCGAAAATGACCCATCCATCCATGGGGTGAAAGGGGGGGGGGCTGGAGCCTATCCCAGCAGTCAACGGGCGAGAGGCGGGGTACACCCTGGACGGGACGCCAGTCCATCGCAGGACACCGATAATGACCCAATATTTACATAACTCCGCAATCTCACATCTACACTGGGACTTTTATTTTGGAATGTAGCATAAGCTTTCCTGCTGCCGTAGCCGATTTGTTGTTTGGCCGATCTGAACAGCTGCAAGCATCAAAAACACACTCCATGTATTTGTTTAGTGGAGAGTCCCAATAAGATGCTAGTGGCCCACGCCGCAGCATGTCGGGGCGATGGAAACACCTGTAAGCAGGCCTACCTGATCTAACTAACCTTTAGATTCATTTCAATTCATCCATTTTAAACACAGCTTTAATAAATGGCTAAAAAGTGTCAAACAGAGCATGAAGCTACATTCACAATAAAAACAATGCCTGCACTCTTTTCCCAGTATCTACAAATACACATAAAAGTAAGTGTCTTTAAGATACTGGGCATGATGTGTCTTACCTCCTGCAGAAGGTCAGCCTGTTCGATGGCCTTCAGGACGTTCTTCTTGGACGTCTCCTGAGCCTCCCCACCCAGCAGGAATTCATCCAGAATAAAGTACGCCTTCTCAAAGTTGAATATAATGTCTAGCTCGCAAACCTATTAAAAAGCAAATAATGTTTAGGAGTCGAGTTTACAGTAGGATTTTCTAGAGTGATCCGGAAAACGCACACTGCCGAAGTATTTGTCCAGCAGCTCTACATATCTGTGGATGATCTCCAGCGTGATGAGCTCGTTGTCCTGGTTCTCTATGGCACAGCAGAAATACAGGCTGGCATACCTGCAACACAACAACAAGCTCCAGCAAAAACACACCGCTGTGTCAACCAAACACACAACTTTTATACATTTTATATGAAATGATTTGATACAATGCCTCCCTTCCTACAGGCTGGGAGAGCTTCTCTGTTATTATTGAGGGTAGCTGTTTACTGTGAGGTGCAGGGTGTTCATTTAAAAAGGCAGATAAGTCCGTTAAGCCTCGTTCTGCCATGGCTCTTTATCCCTGATAATCCCGAAGGCACTCTTTAAGCATGTGATGATTGGCTGATAAAGGAAGTGATCAGTTGATCCGTTGCAAACAGAGGAGCTGCAGAACGAAATCCTCTCCTTTTTAATGGGACTGATGTCTGTAGCCAGTTTGGACTGTGGTCTCCTCTTTCACCACGGTCCATTTCATACTTGTCAGCGCTAATGAGTGCAATGCAGAGCCAAACTGTGGCAACACAAAGGGCTCAGTTCAGCTGTTTACTGAACTGATTCACACGCCATCTTCCCATCGACACAAGCGTTCAGCCTAAAAACACATGATGGAATAAATCATGTAACCATGATGACCAGGAGGTCTGATCACGCATCATTCAGATTCCCACTGAGACGTGTGGATATAAACACGCCATACATGCACATCTTCTGTTCTGATTTTATTCCTTAGCAAAAACAGAGAATGAAAAGGAGCAGAAATAATACAAAACAAAAGCAAGCTGGATCTTTTCAAAGAATTTAACATGGTAACGCCATGATGCCGAACCCATCTGGTTCTTTACTTTATTTCTGCTTTTTGACTTATTTAATCATTTACTATTATTTATGGGTTTATTTCCTTATTGTCTACAGCAATTCATCCATCCAGCTTCTACAAATATTTCATCTAAAAGGAAAAATCACTAAACTTTAACGCAAAAAGTTTTCTAACGCCTACCTTAGTTTGGTGCACAGGAAGTAGCCCATCCTAACCCCCATGCAGCCCTACTTTATGGCAGGATCTGGAAATTGCTAAGACTATAAAACTAAACCCTTGCAGTTGCTTTCCTGCATGTTTCTCATGTTCTCGCCTATAATAAACATGTGTAAGGCTTCAGTACTATGTAACATGTACACAGCGTTTTGGTCCAGTAAGGAACATTATGAAAAGGTTTTCTGCTTCTCTCATTTTCAGCAGGATTATGTTGGATTTGTGATAACATGAACCCGGTGGCGTTACCGAACCAGTGTTTCATTTGAGTCCTCTTACTTTTCATAACTCCTTTTAGCAGACCCAACATTTCCCCTCAGCTTTATGTAGCTTAGACTTATTTCAATCAGGGCAAGAATTTGACCCCAGTTTGTTTGTTTTTTGCCCCTCAGTGGGAGAAAAAAAAAGCTTAACCCTGCAACACAGTCAGCAGACTTAATCGCTTTTTAATGACACCTAATAGCCAAGCCTTAATATAATGCAATAAGGGATCCCTCCATAGCTGTAAGCAAAATACTTGTGACCTGTGGGAATAAACTCTTAATAGTTTAATTATAAAAAGTAATAACACCAAAATGGTTCAGCATCACTGTCCCGATTGGGTCACCCAGGTTTGGAGTTTGCTTGTTGGCATGGCAACAATATATAAGGCAAAATTAACACTTCATTACTGTAGTGCAGCTCATTCCTGTCTCCCTCAGTGTATCATGCATCATGTATGCATTACCCACCTCTTATAAACAATTTTTAGGTCTCTCCACTCTAGAAAGCTGCACATTTTGGGCTTCCGGGCCAGGACCGTCTGAACCAACTCTCTGGTGATCTTCTTTTTCTCCTTATCACACAGAGGCACGTACCATTTCTGAAGCCTGAGCTTGCCTTGTCGACTGAACAGCAACATGAACTGCATCTGGGATGAAATGATGACAAAAGATGTGGATGAAGAGATGCAGGGAAGGGCTGGATGGCTGCAGACCTCCGCAGGACGCAACCAAAAGCAATCCTGCCACTTCTCATTCATTTCATAAGTTAAGCCACACAAAAAGGTTATTTCAACAAACATCTAGGGAAACTAGACACATAAAGCACGACGAGTTTGAATCAAATCAATCGTTAAAAGAAAAGTAAAGCAGCAGTCATTAAGTTGCTGTTCATAAAGGCTCTACAACCAGTCACTCCAGGTTCTGTATCTACAATTTGAATTTATGTAAATCACAATTACATAGTTGTAGAAATTATAAAACTTTGGATAATTTTTGCAGCTTGTTATTTCTATGATCAACATCTTGTTGGACCAAAAACCTGCGTGCTGTCATACAAACCGCTATCAACACAGTGAAAACACTATTAGCATACAACATTAGCACCCTCTGCCTGCGCCTAGCTTGTTTGAAATATGACTTAACGACAAGCATTGAGAGCATATTTTAATATAAAAAGCCATAACAGGCTACTTACCCTGAAATAACAACACGATATTCCCTACTTAGGATGTGAGCTGCCCAATACCACCCTGTAACGCGACCGGTTGAAACCTAGCTTTTTATTGGTTGCGAGGCGCTCGTGGCGTTGATAATTGGTCGCCATTTTTTATATTGCCCGCCTTCTCGACGCTTTAACTCCGTGTCTTCAAGATTATTGGCTGCATTAGCCATCAATCAAATCTCAAGGTCCGCCCATTAAAAACTTATTAAACATTCCTTAGAGGTGTTTAGTAGAAGCTAAACTAGCAGAGTAAATTCCTCTTTTAATTGTTGCTAAGTGGGAAAACGTTTAAATGTAGGAGAAATGTGTCATTATTCTTTATCAATACCTTTAATATTTAATAAAGGTAACATTTCAGAATTTAAAATGTACCTGTTTTGCTTTATCAGCTGACTCCAAACAAAAAGCTGAATGAGGAAACATGGCTGATAGAGCCTCCTTATCAGGCAAATATTTACAAGTTGTGTTTACTTTGTGTGTGACAGAGGCGAGCATTTACAACAAGTTACTTAAAAAGATATCAGAGTAGTGTTTGGCCTGTATGTTTGTAAGAATGTTTCTCTGACAGCAGGTGAGGAAAAACAGCAGGAATAATGTCATTCATCAATGAACAGGCAAAGTTAAAAACACAGAGAGGTAGATGCAGATGATGTCCAGATTCAGGCATTTGAAAGAGAGAGAAATCCAGGAATGTGAGCAACACGAACCACAAAATAGTGAAGAAAGCCTGGCCAATTACTGGCACAAAGCTGTCAATAATCCAGCAAAGAAGAAGAGACCAGAGAGACTTAAAGTAGTGCTGCACATGGACCGGACAGGGAAACAGGAAGTGTCTAAGTGGACTGAATAAGGCTGAGTGGTGATGAATAAGATGGTGAAAACACATATTAAACAGCATGATGGAAACCACGATGGCTAATAATAAAAACATATGTAAAGAAGAAAACCAAAAGGGGAGACTGAATGTCACATACAGGTATATGTTTGCATTTAATCTGGCACCAAAAAGGTACCTGTAAGAGGTCCAATTCCTCCCACCTGCATCCTCATTCAGCAAGACAGGTCCGGTCTGACAGTCAGACAGGCTGAGCATGCAGCTGACATCAGGGCTTCTGGGAGGACATGCTAACTGGCTGAGCAACCCATTCACTTCAGTCCAAATGAACTGGGTGAATCCCAGCTGAGAGGTACCCAGAAACCAGAGGCACTGGACCTGGTCAAAGTTTGAGTCCTGCGACTGGTCCCAGTATGATTAAATGTGCCAGTTCACAGCCCAAACTGGGCAAAAATCCTCCCAAGCAAGGTGACATAATGTGCCAATACATGACCTTTGCTACCAGATGAATTGTTTTTTTTTTCTTGTTCAGTCTTAACTCAGTAGGACGAGGCCCTGTGAGACTCATCACACACATTCACACACACCCAAACCACACGGCTGCTATCAGGGATCATTCAATGCGGCTGAGGTGATGGCATTTACAGAAGTACAGGTGCAACACGAAATAGCTCCCTAAGGGAGGTGTCTTAGGAGTATTAGATGAGGCCATCACGGGCCTGTGGATTACAGTAATCCTGTCCAGTAGAGTTGGGCATCACACACATGTCATTCCAGTGCAGCTGAGGAAGGAGATGGAGGTCTCTACTCGTTTTGCTGCTGTGTTGTGTCTCCTTCTTCTAACTCAGGGTAGGTCACCTGCATTATTACTCCGGACATTATGAGGGGCATGCTCTTTGTTTTGGTGGTGATATTTCTTGTAATCAGTGTAATTCAGGCTTCTCCTGGTCTAGTACTGAAAGATAAGGAATCTCTTCATTTGTGCAGCTGCAAACTAGTCACACGTTTGTGTCTCAGCAGGTGTAACTAGGTTTCATCTGTAGTGGTTTCTTTGTTTTGCACATCTCATTCCACCATCTGCCGTTTCGTTTTCACAGCCCTGCCCTCTGTTCACCCACAGGAGGTGAGACTGCAACACAAACAAAAAGTATGGGATTTTAAAGAATGACCTTGGACTCACTGCTCCCTGTGTGTTCTTCAGGAGGAGGAGGAGGCTGTCCAGGTGGAGGAGGAGCAGCAGGAAGAGGAACAGCAGGTGATCGAGGCATGGACGCAGAACGTCAAAGCCTGCACCTGTGACTGCGAATCTCCTGATTCGCCCACAGCCACGCCCGCCGTTTTCTCGCCCGTCTCCCCGACCACGCCGACACCTCCTCAGGGTCACACGCTGAACTGCATGCCAGGTGAGGGTGCACAACCAGGGTCACCTGATCAGGGTTTCACTTGCTAATCTTGTGAACGTCATTAACAGATTGTGGTTTGAACTGGGTTCTGGATGGTGTGATGGATCCCCCATTAGGACCTTTCCTATTTCTGTAAACAGAAACGGGACTGGAGGGACAGCTACACATGACAAGTCCTGTTTAAGTAATCTGATTTCTGTGTAGGGAAGTGAGGAGCAGATTAAGGAGCTTAAAATAGGGTGTGTGCTTTATTCAGTAGCAGGTGAGAAAGCGAACATCAGATGACGCTTTGATCAACTTGTCATGCAAGCGCTTCTGAGTATCACAGCTCACTGGACGGGAAACCGACTAGGAAGAGATTACCATCGCTGCCAGTGAAATCCTTTAGAGCACATGGTTGGTAAAGCTTCCCATGTCCTCCACAGAATGCCCGTACCACAGAGCTCTGGGTTTTGAATCGGGATCTGTAACCTCAGAGCAGATCAGCTGCTCCAACCAGGATCAATACACAGGCTGGTACTCCTCCTGGGTCCCCAAAAAGGCTCGCTTAAACAACCAAGGCTTTGGGTGAGTCGGGGGGGTCGGCTCATGTAATGTGTGCGTGTATCATTATGTGTTAAAAAATAGACTAATCAATCTTCTGTTAGGTGTGCATGGCTGTCCAAGTTCAATGACCAGCACCAGTGGATCCAGGTTGACCTGAAGGAGGTGGGCGTGGTGTCTGGGATCCTCACACAGGGCCGCTGTGATGCTGATGAGTGGATCACTAAATACAGCATCCAGTATCGCACCGTGGAAACCCTCAACTGGATCTATTATAAAGATCAGACAGGAAACAACAGGGTCAGATCATGTGACGATCAAACCTCTGCAAAACCTTCAACATGTAGGAAGACTCATATCCTGCTTTTTCCTGTTAGGTCTTCTACGGGAACTCGGATCGCTCCTCCACAGTGCAGAACCTGCTGCGCCCACCCATCGTGGCCCGTTACATCCGCCTGCTGCCGCTGGGCTGGCACACCCGCATCGCCATGAGGCTGGAGCTGCTCATGTGCATGAATAAATGTTCCTGAGGTTTACTGCCTGTGCTTACTCCTCCTCATCATCGTTCCTTCCTCCCTACCAACCTGCCGCATGCCAAAACAAAGAAAAAAACTCAAATATTTTGTCTTAACATGAGAGATTCCAGCTCAAAATGCTGAGTAAAGGCGGTCAGAAGAGAAGGAGACAAGGAAATAAGGAAATAAATAAAGATTTCACAGTAAAAGAGACCAAATGAGCTTGTTTTTATTGAAGAGTTACATTTGTAAACATGAAGAATCTATAATTGTTAAGCATTCATTAATTTACGGGTTTATACTGTCATGGTCTTGGAAAAAAAAAAAGCAGATAAACACTGACTATGCTACTAATTTGTGTCTGTAACAAAAGCACAAACGTAATAAGTGATTTATTTTAAACAGCTGATAAACATTTTCTGTTATAAATATTACCAAACAAGTAGTCACACATCAGTATTAATATAATACACGGTGTTCCCTCAGCAAAATAATGATCCGAAGATAGAAATGTACTGTGGTGAGTACAGAGTGTGCACGGTCTGCACAACACACAACACAATACGGTGTGAAGTCAGTGTGTTTGTGTTTCAGTCTTCATACACTGTGTGACAAAACATGAAGTGAGGAACAATTTACAGAGTCAGGGCAATATTGCTGAGCTGCAAAGTCTCTCTTCAAAGTGCAACGTTTAAGAAGGTTAGGATTTATGTCCGCCAAGCGGGCCTCTTGGTGCATAATTTACACTTAAAATCAATGTTACAGTGTCTCTTCTCTCCCCAAGTGGTTTACTGTGTGAAATCGGTTCAAAACACAGCAAGGCAGTGATTCCCAACCAGGTGTATGCAAGCAGCTTAGACTGCATTCAACCTGAAACTCCAATACACACTCACACATGTACACACACATACACACAATAAAATAATCATGTCTTTTAGCTAAAAAATAAAAGGTAGCAAAAGGCTTGTGAAAAATTTTCTAACACTATTTGACGGTAGTTAACATGTAAAAGTTAGCAAATTGCATGGTGAACGTTAGCACGTTAGCTAATGGTGTGTTTAAAATGTTGGAGAATAGCATGTAATAAGTTAGTTTACTTTACTCATGCTATTTTCTAACACAATGTGAAGTTAGCCAACATGTAAAAGTTAGCAAATAGCATGTTAAACGTTAGCATGTTAGCTAATGGTGTGTTTAAAATGTTGGAGAATAGCATGTAATAAGTTAGTTTACTTTACTCATGCTTTTTTCTAACACCATGTGAAGTTAGCCAACATGTAAAAGTTAGCAAATAGCATGTTAAACATTAATGGTGTGTTTAAAATGTTAGAAAAGAGCATGTAATCGACATGCTATTTTCTAACACAAAGTGATGTTAGCTAGCATGGGGAAAAGTTAGCTAATAGTGTCAAGATTTAGCTGTTGTGAAAAACAAATAAGAAAACCGTTTTTAAAAAACTGGCAGTTAGCATTATTAATGAGGAAATCATAAAACACTGGGTGAAAAAAAAGGTACCATTACTATTTACTAAATCCCCACAAAAATAGCTCAAAAAAGAGTTTTAAAGATACACATTAGAGACTGATGCAATGGTTGCAAATAATTAGTTGACATGCTTAGTTATCCATCTGGTTACCAACAAACTGAAAAAAGCTAAAAAAAAAAGATTGACCGATGAAAGAGTTTTACCTATTTAACATAAACATCATACTATTGAGCGTTAAAACAACATTAACTTTTACACAACAGGTAATGTGTTAATTCAGAAAAACACAGCATTGGATGGTGGTGACAGAAAAGTCCTGAAAAAACAAACAGGTTGGGGATCATTGCACCAAACACACCCAGAATGGCTTTATTCTTTTCTACCTGCTGCAAAAAGGACTTTTTAACTATAACTAGAAACAACTTAGTTCATACTTTGTATTGAAACTTGGAGTATTTGTGTGTTTTATAATTGATGGAACACTTGGAGATTGCTCATGTGAAACATCTGCTGCAGACAAAGCAGTGTCCAGTAGTACCACATCCAACACATGATTTCAATACATCAATTTACCATTTATGAAAATTAAATTATTTCTAATATAGGCTGTATTTGCATGGGAAGTTTTTTTTTAACTTGATAAAATACCTGCTTATTGTATAATATAATGTGAGTGCTTTTAAGTTAAAGAAAACAATCAATGCAGAGTTTAACCATGCCCTGCAGAGGGCGATGTAGGTTAGAATAACTATTTAATGGCACCACAGTTTCTAAAATGGCTGCATTTTGTAAAGACGTATCAATCTAAAAGACCCTTAAAATTGGCAATCAGATGGTCAGATTTCCAGCACGGCTATGAAGGTTGAACAAACGAGTCGTAACCAGTATGACAGTCCGAAAACCAGGCAGCTTGGACCAGTTACAATCCTGAATGAGATTAACAAAAGTTACTGATGTTACCAGTTTCTACTTGTTCTGAATGCCTTATTTTATTCTTAAGAAATACTGCACAGTAAAATCTACTTTATTTCTATATTTAGAAAAAACAAAAATACTTGCACATAAAATCTATATCTATC
>JBAMIG010000015.1:21945438-21955496 GCA_037177335.1 Kiunga ballochi | reverse complement strand
CCCCCCCCCGCGACCCCGTTAGGGACAAAGCGGTAGATAATGGATGGATGGATGGATGGATGGATGGATGGAGTGTAAACACTTAGTGGCTCTAAAATCCATAAGTTTCCAACAGAAACATTGTGTCTGCCACACTCCTGTACTGGTTTGTTAGCAGCATTTTCCCCAGCCTTTCCAGAACCTCATCACGTAACCCTCGTGTGGTTTAAGCACGTGCAGAAAGAACATACACCACAAATCATCAAAATGAGTGTAAACATGTTTGTTTTTCCAGATGATCAGATGAGGGAAAGTTTCAGGCACCTCATTCATCCATACATTTTCCATAGTTTTGCTAGCTGTGAGATGTAATCTCTCCAGCGTGTCCGGGGTCTCCTCCCACAGGGACGTGCCCGGAACATCTCACCAGGGAGGCGTCCAGGAGGCATCCTAACCAGATGCCCTGGCCACCTCATCTGGCTCCTCT
The DNA here is from genome assembly GCA_037177335.1 of Kiunga ballochi. Taxonomy (NCBI): domain Eukaryota; kingdom Metazoa; phylum Chordata; class Actinopteri; order Atheriniformes; family Pseudomugilidae; genus Kiunga; species Kiunga ballochi. Next base: position 21,955,030 of record JBAMIG010000015.1, on the reverse strand, counting down.
CCATTTGGAGGAGCAGCGGTTCTACTCTGAGTCCCTCCTAGATGGCCGAGCTTCTCACCCTATCTCTACCTGGTTCAATCCAATTTAATGTTCAGTCCAATCAAAGCAGAGTTATTTTCTGATTGGATATTAAACCCGGCTGTGTTACGATGTAGTACTCACCTCAGAGATTGTTTTGCTGACTTTACTAATAAAAACTAATTAAGTTCAAAGTTTCTTGTTTACTTAACAGGCAACTTGTTTGTTGTTACTACTTCTTAATCGGTATGTTTTTTATTCAGGCTTAGCCATTTGGACACGGATACCCAAGTGCGGACCTAAAGGTCCCCTGTCCTGCAGCTTTTAGATGACATCATTGGATAAGTACCTTCATCTGCATGTCAGCTTTGCAGAAGCATGACAAGACACTTTTTTTGATTCAGATGTGTTGGAGAAGGCTCACGTTAAATGCCTTACCCAAAGACCCAAAAACCAAAAACACATCTAATTACCAAGACATCACTCAATGCACTTTGAAAAGTTCCTATTTAAGATAAACTTCAGTCTAAATAGTTGTTTTTCTCTGGTGCAGATGCAGCTGTAAGCCAATAATCTTATTCCCTCCTGCAGAAGCACCATCGAGGTCTCTGACTTGAGTCTTCATCACACCCACCTTCGTAAAACTACACAGCTGGTGACCTCAAATCTTTGGAGACCCCATGCAACTAATTTCTTTGCTCCAATTCACAAAGCATTACATCATTTACACAATTCAAGTTATTTCTGCTTCAAACGCAAACCGCACAATGCACCGCCGCCCAGACAGCAGATCCTGCTCAGGTTCTACCTCATCTCTCATTTGCTGACCTGAATCGAAGCAGAACCAATAAAGTTTCATTAGTTTGTAATTATTAATTAAATGATTACAATGGGGATGTGAATGCAGAACACCAGCAGCTTTTAACCTCTGTCAAATTGTTGAACCTCAGATTGAGGAGGAGCAGTGTGGAACAGGGAACCAGCTCTATACCCTCTTCAGGGTCCAGACATGTGCTTTCTGGACTTGGAGAGGGCATCTGACCGTGTCCCTCTGGGACTCCTGTGGGGTGCTCCGGGATTATGGTGTACCAGACCCTCTATATGAGCCGTCAGAGGTTAGTCCGAGTAGCCGGCAGTAAGTCTGATGTGTTTCTAGTGAAGGTTGAAATGCCAAGAATGTCCTTCATTACAGAGTCTGTTTCTAACTTTAACGGACAGAATCTTCTGATGGATACTTCCAGCAGGATGATGCACCATGTCACAAAGCTCACATCATCTCCACCTGCTTTCTTCATCATGATGATGATTCTCTGCACTCCTATGACCTCCACAGTCACCACATCTACATCCTACAGAGCAGCTTTGTGATGAGGTGGAACAGGAGATTCTCATCATGGATGCAACAACTGTGTGATGCTTCATGTTGACATGAAGTAAAATCTCTGAAGAATGATTGAAACATATTGATGAATCATTGACACAAAGAATTAAAGCAGTTCTGATGTGAATATGGGTCCAACTCATTGCTAGCAAGATGCATCTGATAAGGTGCGGGTAGTTTTTATATTCCATGAATGCAGTCATTATAAATCTGTTATGTGTTGTGCATAATGGTTTTCCATTAGGCTACACATAGATCATATAGATATGTACATAGACTAAATATTGAACTATTCATAAGTGATACTGATTTAGTGTGAAAGACTTCTAGGGTATAAAGCAGAGCTCTTAAGGAACTGCTTGGCTTTAGTTTGGACAACGACAGCTTTGTGACACGGGTCATTTTCACAACAGGATCCAAACGTTCTGACTCCACGTCCACTTAGTGAAACTGTGATTAGCTGTGACACAATTAGGATGACGCTCACCGAATGCACCATGCATCCAGGCCATGTCACTTGTTTTGTTAACACAGGAACAGCGTGGCTGACAAGAGAAGTGAGCTTTTTTCTTCACATCTTCATAGATTTCATGTTTACACAAAGTTAGAACCATTTTAACAGCAACCACAAAATAAAACATCCCATGTTTTCAGACAATAAACAAGTATGATTCCTGCTTTCTGCCTTGTTGCATATACTCACAGGAGTTGTCTGTAACTTTGGGATCAATTTGGGGTGTATTTAAATAAGTTGTGCATTAGACAATGAGGATGTCTGACCTGAGGATGATGTGATTCAAAACAGGAATCCTTAACTAATACAGCAGCTTATTTGCTCAATACCTTTACAGATAGGGTAATAAAAAACTGATTGTTTAAAGACGGGGTCAGATTTTAGTCGTATGTGGGTGTGATGACAAAGGCGCTGCACTAAACCAGCAAGCAAGGTCCGTGTACAACCCCAACAATTCCAGAGAAGCTTGTAAAATGTAAAAATAACAACATCTCATAAACCAGATCTTAATACAACAAAAACATGACACGCCGACAGAGACTTTTGACCATTTCATGGGAAATATGAGCTCACTTTGAGTTCTGATCAGCAGCAATAAGGCTGGAAAATCACCTGGTACAAATAAAAACAAAATACTTGACAACAAAATTAGGTTAATTAGCAACACATCAGCAACATGACGTACAGGCAGAGCCTTTCAGCTGCTCAGGACTTTACTGGATTTTCCATATTTTGTCAATTATGTGACTTTAGAACCTTAAAACTCTTCGTCTCTGACTCATTATAAGCCTTTCTGGAGTCGTCACTGCCCAGTAGCTTCCTGAGGACGGTAAACTGCATTCAGGAACTTTAATCTGGGATGACGTGCGACCGTGCAGCGGACTTTTACTTTCAAAACCGTGTCACGTGCTGGCAAACGGACACACATGGGAAAACTTTTACATCCACGTCACCTACACGCATTAATGACCTGCGCTGGACAGGCTGCGTTCAGCTGCGTTTAGTTTTACACCTAAAATAGCCCGTTTCTATCTGGGGACAAGGACGACTTTAACTCGAGACAGGAAATGCGTGTCCTCTCTGCATCTCTGTCTCTTCCGCTACCTCCCGATTGGACCCAATCGCCAAGTGCACCACTCAAGGTGACCCATTTATGGCTTGATGCAAAAGTCCTTTCTTCCTCTTCCGTCCCAGTTTCTGTTCACTGGGTGCAAAAATAACTGTTCCCTTCAAAGGGGGTGGCAGAGTCTTATTTTTTCCCTCAGCTTGATAAATCCAGTCATTATTGACTGCCGCTCTGCTTAATGCAGAGGAATAAAATACAAGCAGACAGCATGAATTCTATTATCTGCTGAAAATGTGCCGTCACTTATGAAAATGGATTAGGCTGTGACTGTGTTAAGCGATATTGAAGATCGTTTCTTATCAATATGGGACAAACAACGTATGACAAAAGAGCCATGGAGAGTTGCTTTATGTTACACAACAGCACCTAATAGAGCAACAGGCTTAAAATGTGATGAAAAGAAAGAAGTGACTCATTTTGTGCCTTACAATACAAACTCACAGGCAACACTGAGGAATTATTTCCAGTAAATAATGCTGAGAAGGGGAATGACAGCAAAAAACAAAGCTAGGTTATTTATTAATTCTTGACACGAGCTGGAAATCGCGTCCAAGTCTTTACACAAGGAACCTGTGGTCGAACCCGCAGAACGTAGTTCAACCTTTAGGATTCCAGCAATACTGAAATAGTCTGATTTCTGCTTAAACTGAAACTGGGAAAGTGTTGCAACTATATATATAGTTTCCCCACATTATCCTCAAACAGCTCTAGTACTGTAGCAAATAGCTGAATTAGTTCTGTAACATATAGCTGGATTAGCTCAGTAGCATTTAGCTATATTAGCTCTTTAGCATATAACTAGATTAACTCTGTAGCATATAGCCGGATTAGCTCTGTAGCATAGAGCTAGATTAGCTGTGTAGCATATAGCTATATTAGCTCTGTAGCATGTAGCTAGATTAGCTCTGTAGCATAGAGCTAGATTAGCTGTGTAGCATATAGCTATATTAGCTCCAAAGCATATAGTTAGATTACCTCCGTAGCATAGGTTATAGTTAGATTAGCTCTGTAGCATATAGCTAGATTAGCTGTGTAGCATATAGCTATATTAGCTCCATAGCATATAGCTAGATTAGCACCGTAGCATAGGCTATAGTTAGATTAGCTCTGTAGCATAGAGCTAGATTAGCTCTGTAGCATATAGCTATATTAGCTCTATAGGATATAGCTAGATTAGCTCTGTAGCATGTAGCTAGATTAGCTCTGTAGCATATAGCTATATTAGCTCCATAGCATATAGCTAGATTAGCTTCATAGCATATAGCTAGATTAGCTCCATAGCATATAGCTAGATTAGCTCTGTAGCATGTAGCTAGATTAGCTCTGTAGCATAGAGCTATATTAGCTCCGTAGCATATAGCTAGATTAGCTCCATATCATATAGCTAGATTAGCTCTGTAGCATGTAGCTAGATTAGCTCTGTAGCATATAGCTATATTAGCTCCATAGCATATAGCTAGATTAGCTCTCTAGCATGTAGCTAGATTAGCTCTGTAGCATATAGCTATATTAGCTTCATAGCATATAGCTAGATTAGCTTCATAGCATTTAGCTAGATTAGCTCCGTAGTATATAGCTAGATTAGTTCTGTAACATGTAGCTAGATTAGCCCTGTAGCATGTAGCTAGATTAGTTCTGTAACATGTAGCTAGGTTTGCTCTGTAACATGTAGCTAGGTTTGCTCTGTAGCATATAGCTATATTAGCTCCATAGCATATAGCTAGATTAGCTTCATAGCATATAGCTAGATTAGCTCTGTAGCAAGTAGTTAGATTAGCTCTGTAGCACGTAGCTAGGTTTGCTCTGTAGCATATAGCTAGATTAGCTGTGTAACAGCCCTACAGGACATCAGTCGTACTTATACAGGGACAAAATCTCTTTCTGAAACAGCCAAGTATAAACAAGTTTAAAGCAGACTAGTGGGGAAACTAGTTTATTCTTCAAACTGGTGTACTGACACTGGTGACCCATGCGGATGACCTTTGACCTATCAATCCCATAAGTCATTGGAGGGCCAATTAGATTTCAGAGGTGGCCAACACAACCCGTTTAACGCCCCTGACTTTAAAGCTCGCCACATGCCTGGCAAGAAGTGAGAACTTTCTTTTTGCGGCTTGTTCTCGGAGCATCAGCTACATGGAAGTCCGAGAAGTGTTGTGCGATTTGTCGGATATTTAGGTCAGCCTGGTTCATGCGGGAATAAACAGAAAGTGATATATTGCTGAAGATGCCTGGACATTTAGCTTTTTTTCCTTTAGAGTACAAGACATGACTCAAAGCAGGTTTGACCACAGAAAACACAGTGATACGTTTACCTGGGCTGTAAATGACGCTGCCACGAGGAAGACATGGAGCCTGTGCAGAAAACTAATAAGCTTAGAAAATAAACTTAAAGCGGATAGACCATAACTTATTTGTGGACAAGTCTCAGTAAAACGCGGCTCTCCTCCTAATGAGCACACAGACTGCTGGATGTTTTCACTGTGTGTTGTTTGCATTACTGTGGAAACAGGAGTAGAGCGAGGAAAAGTTTGCATTTTTAATGAAACATTTGCAGTGTCTTCACTCTTTAATATACCAGACACAAAGCACATAAATGTAACCCCGCTGTGGTACAAATTAAATTAATATTTAATATGTGTGCACTTTTCATCAAACTGATGGATAGCAGTGGTTCACGACGCACTATGCTAGCGAGCACATTCGTCACACGCCAGAGAGAGAGAGAGAGATAAGTTGCAGAGGACATTATCCAAACATTAGTGTGCACTGATCTTGTTACCAAATTTCTTGGAAATACCAGCATGATGGCGTTTGCTGCATTTGTAGGCTGTGATGTATGATCCCATCCCGGCTGTGTCATTGTGAAAATAGCATGGGGCATGACACACTGTGGAACATGTTTACTAAGAATGGCATCAGCCTTCAGCCTTGGGGGCCTCTGTGAACCTAAACCATGCCAGGAAATTACAACCCCACGCCATGGCGGAGCTGCCAGGAGCGCTCACCATGGGAAAGATTGTGCCTGAAGACTCTGCTTGGCATGTGCCACATATGTTCCTGATCATTTGCTAATAATAGAATGGCTCGTGATCATACAATGCTCTCTGCTGCTCAAAAGAACACTTTGCTGGGTTATTTACTCTCAAATCACAAACGTATTTGGTTCATTTTAATAGCATGATTGCAGACAGTTAACAGCTTTTATCTGGTTTCCTGCAGACTGATAAATCCAAGTGTTGACTTCCTGTGTGGAAAAATGACGTGCTTGTTTACTTGGCTGTCTGCTCCTTCTTGCATGTCAAATAATGCGTGGACATCCCTGTCAAAAAGTATTTCTGTCTCCAGTTGACTCCAGCTAATTTCTTTCCCTTTGATTTTCATGCTAACGTATCATTGGCCAGAGTTCATGCAGCTTTAAACAAACTTAGAATAACTTATTGCATTAAGTTTTTTAAAAAATGTTTTCTGTTTAAGAACAGGAAATGATCGTTTTTACATTGTTCCAACTTTAAACACAGATTTTAATTTCACTACAAAATCCCAAAATGTCCCCAGGGAGGTCATTCAGACACTATAATTACACATACCTACCAGTTTCTGTTGAGTTCTGCAAAAAGGCTGCATGGCGTTACTAAAAGGTAAACTAGTCCAAAGACGTTTCAGTGTTTTCCCTTCAGTTTTATTCAGACGATTGCTTTCAATCAGTCTGAACGCTTGAAAACCAATGCGAGGTTCATTCAGGGCTCTAAATGACCACGAATGTGGGTAACAGTACAATTTTGCAGGTATATATTAAACCTAAAGCCATCGTGGGTGATGAATTAATGATGTGTCTTTGTAGCGAATGAGAAGCACCGAAACTCGTCATGGAAAGCCGATTCCTGTCAAATAGTGAATAAGTAAGTTTAAATTACACAGCCTAACATTAATACCACATTGCTTGTGAGGTGAGTAAACAGCTGTAAAAAGCCAAAGCATCCCCACGCAGCAGATACATCAGGCTCAGCTTCGCTTTCTGAACTCACTGCTCTGCATCTCCAGTAGCACCACTGCTCTGTTTACTGGTGCAGCGGTGAAAAAGGTCCCCCCTAAACCCTGTTCCCCTTCATCCCAACATTGTTTAAGATAAGTAAAGTAGCATTTGTGTTATAAGATACAGTCATATCACAAACAATTTAAAGTTTTTAGTGGCTCAGACCAGTAACCAGACACACTCTTTAGCTTAAGCCATGTGCGAGTCTGAGCCAGTAGCATTACAATTATGTTGAACTGTATTAGCAGTGTACTAAAGCATGCCTACAGCCTTGCATTTATTGTCACCAGCACTTTTAATGGGATCTATTTTATTCACAGTAGGTAATTAGGGAGAAGGGTGCGTTCAGCTTGCTGTTAACTAAAACAAACAGGACTAGTGTTAGTTTACCAAAAGCAACAAAACACACTGTAACCTGCTAACAGATTTACTGCCAGGATGCAGCTTTCTTGACCCTGGTGGTGGCAATGTTTTACCTTCTGTAGCGAGGTTTGGAAAAGCAGCTCATGGGATGACGTGCACATTCAGGGTGCCGCTGTGTGTACGGTACATTCCTAAGAGGTGTTCCACGCTTGAACAAATACTCAGGGCAGCAAAGTTTACCCTCTCCATTTACCGGTTCACATCAGTCCACATGCTGCACAACCTCTGTGACCACTTACAAAGCTAATCCAGGATTTAGATTTGCTCCCAGAGCTGTTTGAATTACTTCAGAGGTACGTTTCAACAGAGGCTTTCCTTTTATAAGTCAACACGTCCCAGAAACATGTTGGAAACACGAGTGTTTTCCCACAAACTATGAAGGGAATCTCAATAGCCTAGCCAGACGAGGTAAAGACAACTAAACTGGTACCATCACGCTCGCTGTGTAATCTATGCTGAGTAAACACGACATCTGACGTGATGTCAGGGTCAAACTGCAGTGAGTATAAAGGTTGGTTTCATTCTGTGAGCATCACCAGTTTCATCAATACTGGGAACTAATCGACAAATCAGCAACATTATCAAAACATGTCCAAAAAGCATTAGATGGGATGTGAGCAGGATTCAGGTGTGACGGCATTAAGGCTCATTTATGCTTGATCTCTCTCTCCCTAACCCATAAATAAGAGTGAATGTAAGCAAATAAATCGATAACACAGATTAATAAAATACAAAGAAATAAAATAAAGTCCAGAAGGGTTTACAGGGTAAGACGTTTTACTGCAGTTAATCCACAAATAAAGTTTAACAATTGTTCACACAGTTTTTTTTATTCAACATGTTTATTCCTGTTTGACTGAATTTGCTTTCATCATATTGATCAAATACAATTCTGCACATGACCTGAATCATTTTAAAATGGACCAGTTTTCAAATGTCACTATTTACTGTTAAATGTGAAGTGAGTTGGTTTGTATTTATATCTAAACTGTTTTGTTATTTGTTCTTGACCTACAGTAGGTAGCAGGCTAACAACTAGCAGATACTTTGGCTGCAGGCTAACAGCTAGCTGACAGTATGGCCGCAGGCTAACAGCTAAACAATATTATGGCTGCAAGCTAAGAACTAGCAGATAGTATGACTGCAAGCTAACAGCTAGCAGACAGTATGGCTGCAGGCTAACAACTAGCAGATAGTATGGCTGTTGGCTAACAGCTAGCAGACAGTATGGCTGCAGGCTAACAACTAGCAGTATAGACGCAGGCCAACAGCTAGCTGAGAGTAAGGCTGCAGGCTAACAACTAGCAAATAGTATGACTGCAGGCTAACAGCTAAATGATAGTATGGCTGCAGGCTAACAGCTAGCAGATAGTATGGCTGCAGGCTAGCAGATATTACAACTGCAGACTAACAGCTAGAAGATATTACCACTGCAAGCTAACAACTAGCGGATAGTATGGCTGTAGGTTAACAACTAGCCGTTTGAGAACACAACCAACACGAGACTCTCTTCACGAAGAAATGTCCTGGATTACACCAGCAATTGTTAACATACATGATGAATATCCAAACTAATTTTTCTACTTGCTTTAGTGTCTCTGTCGGCTCTCACAGTAGTGAATCCCAGCAGGTTCATGTTAACATCCAGTACAAGGTGGTTTAGCCACAGTTGTACAGCTCGATAGTTCAGCAGTGAGTTTACATTGCCCCACCTCTGATTCTCCACTAACTGGGCCTTTAGCTTGGCCACAGTCATGCAGCCCCTAAATCTCCTCCTCATCTCCATCTGGATGTCATAATATTTGTCTTTTGTGCACAAAGCTGGGAAAGCTAGCAGCTAGTTGGGCTAGCTAAGCTAACAGTTCCTCTTGTGAGTAAGTTAAGAACTGGCTCTTTGTTGCATTTTAAAAGGTAAAAATATCCACTGAATATGTACGTATAATATATATATAAAAAAAGTGATTCGATAGAAAACCACCCATAAATAAATAAATAGAGTTTATATGATCCTGTCATTGAAAACAATGTTTTAGTCTGATTCAGTCGGTCGTTTTCAAACACCATCCATCCATCCATCCATTATCTACCGCTTCG
>JBAMIG010000015.1:21869181-21880533 GCA_037177335.1 Kiunga ballochi | reverse complement strand
ATTTGATCTGGACCAGTAAAATAATAACAAATTATTTATTATTACCTATAAATAACCAAACCTTCAACCGATTCCATTTATTTCATGGAAAAAATATGCTCCAACTATATTCTTCCTCCGTTTATCACTTACTGAATTCACTTGTTTTATTTATATATTCTACTAATTCTGATTTATTTCTGTAATTTAAAAATAGATTAAAATAATTTAATATACAAGTTCCATGTGCCATAGATGCTCACAACCAGAAAAATATTTATTTCAGGTATCCAGAACTGAAAAATACAGACTTTGATGTGATGAAATGCACATATGTGCATATTTCCAGTCATACAACAAATGGATGTCTGATTTATAAGAAAAGTTTAATAAAACACAGCAAAGGGTTTCTCTTCCATTTAAATGTTTCATATATAAACCTATAAATTGCAACAACTATTTGCTTTAATTAATGGTGGTTGAAGTTATTTCCACATTTACCTAATCCATCCATAAAGACTGGCCCCTCTGGCAGTCCAGTTTTAGCACCCAGGCCAAATGCTTGGCATCACTTATCCAAATAATATTACACATTTATTTCTTTTTACTTTTAATGACTTATTTCTATTTATCAAGTTATTGCTATTAATTTATCCTAAACTTATTCCCTTTTTTCTGTGTATATTTCCAAATAAATAGGAAAATGTGTATATTTGTATACAGATCTGGTAGATTTTATGAGCGTAGATGCATAAAAAACCCAGAAAACACATGTCTTTTCCTGCGCTATGAGCCAAGCAGAATAACGTACCTAAATCTTGGTGCACCTGCCTGGGAACGCCGGCGACCGTCCTCCGTCTCCTCAGCTTCCGTCTCCTCTGAAGGACAGACTGTGAGTGAACGAGCGAGCAGCGCACACTAGCATCTCTGTCAAAGCCAAGCCCTGCAACGGAGACGGACATGTGAGGAATCTTTGTTTGCTGGCGGCTGCAGAGATTCCTTCTTTAACTCTCACACTGTCACAGAAGAACATCAATAAATAAATAAATAAATAAATGTAATGCTTGGCTGAACTAAATTAGGTTCTCCATAAAAATAGCAATAAAGAGGCAGTTAAAGATCTGGAAAAGCTCAAAGCCAGAGTTAGACAGGGCCTCTGCTTGTGACATTTACAGTTTAATGTAATGACAATGCTAAAAATGGATATGATAAACCTAAAAAAGGTTAAATGACAGGTTAAGTTCCTGGCTTTAGTAATCTAGTCTCATCATGACCATCATGTGACAGCAGCATGGGGCTTTCAGCTCCATAGCAATTGCACAACTTTGCTTACAATGTGCATTTTTTGTCCTCAACTGTGTCTAACTCAAGCCGGTGTTGGCAGACAGCTCTCCTTTAGAGTAAGAGTGAGTGTAAATAACACCAAGCAGGCCTTTTCAACAGTTTGGACAGAACTAATTGGCATTCCCATCACAACGTTTCGCCTCTTTGCCGTTGGGGGCACAAAGCATCAAAGCACAAAGTTAACCAGGCACAAAGAATGACTTGCACATTGAGAGTGCAGTATCAAAGCCTGTTAATTGATGAGCTTTTGTGTTGATATGAAGAGCTTCCTGAGATAAACTTTTCTCTTTGTAGCATTACTGAGCCGTAAAGACCGAGAGGGGTTCCATGAGGAAGAGTGACTGGGAGCAGTTTCCTGTTAGCTTCTTGATTAATTCATGTTTAACAACTATGATTTTTAAAAGATGACATAAAGGAAACCTGCTTTATTTTTTGTGATGAGAAAGATTAAAAGACTTGGAACATTGTTACATCTTTGTGAGGAATCTAAAGCTAAGCAAGTTGTTAGCTTAGCTTAGCTTAAAGAGATCTAGCAGAAACTGGTAAATAGCTAACCTAGCTAGCATTAGTTAAGCTCAGTGATAATTACACCTGGTCTTATTATATATTTACATAATATAAGATATAATCTGTTTAACTAAACTGTAAACTGTTAGTTAAGGTTATAAGCTACTAGGATCCATTATTATTTAGGTGACTGGATTTTCTGTTCAGAAATACAAAGAAAAAATAATTAGGCTTTTAAATCCTCTAAAAATACTATAATTATTTATTTTGTGACAAAAAAGGTCAATACAAAACAAGCTGCTTTCATTTTACCTGTGAGCCAATCTGCCTTCAGCTAAGCTAACTTGAGCTAATATTTGACTTACTTTAGCTAAATAGCACAGAAATGACATAATGAAGTTGGCTATGTCCGTTTTGTTTTAAACCCACCTATAAAACATAACATGTAAATCATTTATAGAACAATTTAAGCTAAATTAACAATGATCTTATCAGGTTTTAGTCTACTTAAGATTATTGTTATCATTATCATTTTTCTTTTATTTAGCTATTTGTTTTTCAATATATTATCACTTGATTATTTAGATGTTTTAAATAACACTCAATTAAGTGGTTTTATGTTTGCTTTTATTGTTACCAAAGTTATTTTTTCTGAAGTCTTTTATCTTTTTATTTTTAGCTGTGTTTAATTGGTCTTAGTTTTGTTTAAAGACTTTTTTAACTCCAGTTATTCCTCATGGGGGTCCTCTGGGGGCCATGCCTCAGTCTGCTGGAGCCCCATTGTAGCCTTTTGGCTGTGGTGTGGATGGGGGTCTGGTTCTGGTGGTGATGCCCACTGCGGTTGCGGTTGGGCTGACCCCTGGTCTGAGAGGATCCCCAGGAAATCGTTTCCTCTCAGTGTGCCAAACTGAACACATCCTGACTGTTCTTGTTTACAGTTCATTCTGTTTTGGACGCTGTTTTAATGCTACCAGCAGTTCCTTCACAAAACAGCTGAAGACAAGCGTTTCAATGCCCTGCTGTAATGAAAATATTCTGAAAACATGAAATGGTTTTAAATTTACCAGTCACATTAATAGGGATGACACATGAGGTGATGACTTGGGAATTGCTTTTCATTCTCTCCTCTGGGGTGGGCAGCGGCAGAGCTTTAGACCAGTTAGTCTGCTTGTCCAGGGTGGAGGGGATGTTAGGGATGGGAAACTTAGACCGGTGACCTAGAGCCACCCCGTCAGTGTCAGGGTCAGAGGGCGCAGCCTGCAACAGATGGATATTTGCATGGTTAGATTGTTACGATTAGGTGGTGTTACGTGAAAAGTGGTGCAGAGGAATTTTAGATAAAGATATAACATCAGCTGTAGAGAGGGGCATGTGTAGAGTGCAAAGTCAAGGATTAATCTGCTTTTCTGGTGTTTTACTGGAGAACAGAAGACTAGATGTGGAGATTAATGTCCTGGTAATCTGCAGCCTACAGCAGACTGCTCGCTGCCTGAGCAGGTGCAAATCAATACACATGTCCTCCCAGCTGAGTTCTGAAACGCAATGAATTCATGAAGCAGTGGAAATGAAAAGCATGCTCAAGAGCAAGAGAAAATAGAAAGCATGGGAAACCTTCATGCAAAAGAGAAGAGTTTAAAACCTGATAGTGTTCCAGCAGAAACCCTGGACTGATCAGACACTCTGTGCAGCTCAGGCCATCTTCAATCTGCAGCTACTTCTTTCATTTCCAGTCAAAACTCGCACTCATGCTCCAAAAATCTGTCATAACATGTGAGCCTCTGGTGCAATAACGCTACACGGCCCTCCCCAAAGACGCCAAAACCCCACAGTCTCCATTCAAGCTACAAGCCTGAAGTGAAGAGGATCTATCACTCCTCGCTGTTCCAACTTATCAGTACCTTACCTCCAGTTTCCAGTGGGACTCATCTGAAACTGGGGGGGATTCTCAGGCTGAGCTGGTTTCCATCTCCACACCCGACAACCTCCCACCCCCGTTTAAAGCCAGCTTTTGTGCTCTCTGTTCCCAGAAGACCAATGAGACCCTGACAAAAACCCCGGCCACAAAAGAAACCGGTTTCCTTGGAAACTTCGCCCAACTAGTGGAAAAAAAATAGCCAGAGGGAGACCGTTTACAGCTGATTTGTTGTGAGAACAGAGAGGCGTGTCTGAGAGGTGGGATGAGCTGGACGGAGGAGTGAACAAGTGTATGAAAGGGAGGAAGAGTGTTTGCTTCTATCTCATGATGCGCATCAAGCGGGATGATGGTCAAAAAGTAGCTCATAGAGGGAAACATGAGGCTGTCAGCTGTGCAGTGAGAGGGCTGCTGAACAGAGGGGATCATGGGTAATCAGAGAGTCAACCCTGTCATTAGAGGAGCCCAGCCTGCCGGGCCGCTGAGACCCAGCCCTCACACACATTCCTCACATACTTGCAACTCAAAGCCTCTGCATGAACCCCAACAACAGCCTGACAGCGGGCGACATGCTGACATGCATGACCCCCTACCCCTGTGGTGCAAACTCAGGACTGAACCCGGAGAAACATGCATTTAAAAAGACTTTCAGGATGCAAATGAGACGGCAGGTGAAACAAAGAGTTAGGAGGAGAAGTCATGAAGGAGGGGAAGACCAATACCTTTCTGCTCCAGGGAGACAGGCGGCAACATTCGGTGGGGGAGGAGGAGCGGGTGGATTCAAACTGAGTTTCAAGCAAAAAACAAACAAACAAAAAAACACTGAAGATGATGAAAAAAACAACAACAACACGGGGGACAAACTGGGGGACTGAACGGATTCTTGTCTCCATGCAAAGTGATGAGTTGCACAGGTGAAAATGACACATGATCTGTGAGATGGGACCTTTTAATCCCAGTACAGATAACAGGATGCACTCTTTACCTGAGCTTCAGCTAACTGAGTGGCTGCATCTCTAAAATGCCTCTCCGGCTGCTCAGAGGGGAGAGAAAATGTGACTGTCACCTTCGAGGTTCGTTCAAATCAGAGCATCGCGACAGCTTCATTTAAAGGATGACTGACACATAAAGACTTACAGGACAAAGTGTGAATATAAAGCTTAACTATATATGTTTGTATAAACTGCTATACAGGTTACACAGTTTGCTCATGGAAGCGTCTTCTTCTGTGGTACTTTTTAGGGTACCTATCAAACAAAGGTACTGGGGAAGGTTCTCCTTCACACACAGTTGTTGGTCCATTTAGAAACACCGTAGTAAAATGGCCACAATATGGCAGCAGACATGAACACAGAATAGTTTGTATTAGACATCACTTCATGTGGTAACTCCTCCATATCATGACACTAAACAGAAACTGGAAATATAAATATAATTCATCCCTAAAACCTAACATACCCTAGCAGTTTTCTTACACTATGCACCTTTAAACGTGCCTTTAAAGTGATACCGTGTAACTTTGACCCAAACATCAGTAAAATGTGGGTAATGTTGGGTGATTTATGGTGTTAATCAACAGTGCTTGATGCGTTTTGCCTCTCTGAGGGGGGCTGCCATCTTCTGAAACCAGACATCGTAACCTTTCAGGAGCGGACCCGCCTCTGTGGGATCATGTGACCCGAAGGGCTTTGCTTTACGGCTGTCCTCTATAAACACAGAAGGCTTGGCTTTGTGCTACCTTTCCCTCCTCTTCCAACAAACGTTTATCGTGACTGAATGAAATAAGAAGACAAAATCATGTTCAAGAAAACGGAGGAAAGACATTCTGACAGACTTTCTCGCTGAGTCTGATGAAAGAACAGTGGATGCTAAACCACCTCAGTGTTAGACTGCCAAATTAGCTGGTCTCCTGCTGTGCAAACGTACCAAAATGTGACAAACTTTTTCAAACCTTTCAGCTGTGTTTACCCAGAACAATGACAGTATGTCCCTGATGAGCTGCACAATGCTGCACGATACGTTTAGCTGTTTGGTACAAGCTAAACGTGGCTAGTTGAAGCTAATCTGATACAAACCAAAGCTAACCTGACTCCCTAAACATGTTGTGTTGGTTTGTATGTAATAAATGCATTTCCTTTAACTCCTGTTATCATCATATCAAGTGGTAATTTCCTGTTCGGCGCCCCCTAGGGGCCAAAAGTTACACGGTATCCCTTTAAAAATTAGGAATCCTCAAACACAGTCACAGAAGTCAACATGTGTTTTCCATTAGCAGCACGTCTGGACACAAGCTGGAAGGCAGATATGTGGAGCAACATGAAGATCTTTAACAAGCTGGTTGGATCAGATGGGGAGTAAATGTCTCACCGCTGTTTTTTCATGCTTCCGGATGACTTGGGGAGAGGGGTACAGTGGCATCGGGGGCAAGTTTGAGATGGTTACTCTCCGCTGCCGGCTGCCTGATTGTCTTCTCTGTTGATCTGCAACAAACACGTGAAACATAAAACATTCATAATGTTTTAGAGTATGAAGTAACCGTATTACATGAGCGAAACCAGGCGTAGTAAAGGATCAGGACATGGTTCATGAGTGTTTTTAGAAAGCATCAATACCCAGAAAACAGTGTGAAACTAACCAAACATCTGTTTACTCCACCTGTGAAGGATAATTTAACACGTTTTCATTTTAAAGTATAACTGCAGCACATTATAAATGCAGGAGCAGGAGGTACTTTACTCTCTGGAAATGACATATTAAATAAAGACTATAATAAAAATAAGCTGTCAGAAATAAAGTGTTGCAGCAGCACACAGATGAGACGCTGCGACAGGACATTGTTGTCTCTTTATTCTTAAGGTTTAGATGTGCTGTAGAAATAAAAATAGATGCAAATCTGCAGCTTCCAGCACGTGTCCAGCTCATGTCGGTGAGTGTTTGTGCTGTTAGGTCAGGTCTGGAGCGCAGGTCTGCTTCATAGCTGAAACCTCACAGCTCAGCTTATTGTGTTTATTCTTATATTGTTGCATCATCATGGTCACTTTATTTACTTTTTCTTTTAATCCCCCTTTTCCCTCTTTCTGTTTTGTTTCCAGTTGTCACGACTATCAACTTTATTAGCAATTATTTTTATCTATATTATACAGTTTTGGTGAAACTCAGCAGGATTATACCATCATTATTCTATCATAGATTTCAGTTAATATTAATAATAATAACTTGACTATGTATTGATCTATTGATCTGCCACATACTGCTACTAAACACGCTCTGTCTACACCTCACTACATTCTGTGCAAACTCAACCCTGTCTTGCCAGGATTATCTTGCATTTTGTAGAAAAAAAGTTTAAAATGTGTTTTTCTAACATCTAAGTGAGATGTCCTCACATGTCACTAACAAGTGTCTAAAACGGCACACGTCTGAGTCTGAATCAGGTGTGTTGCAGCAGGGAAACCTCTGAAACTCCGGTCCTCCAGACATAAAGAACAGACATTGGGATTTAAATCACCAGAGCTGCAACCCTGCTTTCTTTTATCCTGCATTTGCAAAACAAATCCACAAGGGGGCAGTATAACACTAAGTTACTTTGTTTTTCTTCCCAAATGAAGCGCTGCAAATGAAAGGCACATAAAACCAGAGTGGAAGACTCATCTTTGTTGCAGGTGAGAGCGTTTCTGGGTGAACTCACCTTGGTTCAGAGCCCACAGGCTGAGACTGGCTCCCCTGTGGAGCTCTTCTACACATGCTGGCCGTGTGGATGGGTGGAAAACGTTCCTCTGATGGTGCCAGGGAGCTTGGAAATGTGCCGTCAGCTTACTTTCCACATCCAGGTTGGATACCGCTGTCAGAGAAATGCACACGTCATTAACACAAGGATCTACCTAACTTTCAACTTCTTTTTTTTATCAATAAGATGCAACACGTTGAGGCTTAGAGAGTATATTTACACAGTTTTTATTATGATAAAACCATCATGATGAACTCCACAGCTTCTGGTAAATGTAACCTTCCACCAGGTCAGACCCTGTTTAATGTGAAGCCTCCTTATGAGCTCAGGTCTGGCAATAGAAAAGGAATCAATCAGGCGTATTGTAACCTAATAGCGTGACTTTAATCCTCTACATTGTGACTGATCACACTGCATCTCCCTCACGGCTCCTCCTGTTACAGAGAGGGAGACGCTCGGCTCTCAGATGAGGCTGGATGTGTGGAGATGCTGCATGTTGTAGCTACTCCATGAGGGCTGTTTGATCTTTCACTCGCATATCAGTCAAATCATTGGCAGAAATGATCGGCTAAAGCTTTGCTTTAGCAGACACATCTGTCAGTCTTTTCCTACCCGGTGGACGTTTCTGCTTTGTTCTTGACCTGCCTGCTCTGCTGAAGCACTCTGTCTGACCTCCACGTCTGATGAGGGGCAGCTTTAACCGAGAACGTTCTGGATTCGCTTTGTACCGCAGCCAGAAGCCAACTTCAGTCTCTTTCATTCAAGAAAGACATAACTCAACTCCTGAGTGCAGCTACCAAAGGTCAGGGCGCTCTACCAGAGCCCTGCCAAACCCACTGCTGCTTTTTTTAATCACAGTTACCACCTCTGCAACTCACTGGTTTCCAACCACCCCCAAAAGAAAACACTGTGGATATTTCTGCCCCAGACGACGCATTGATTTGTCTACCCAGAGACAACCTGACATTTTCCATAAAACACCCCAGAGTGACCTAAAAAGTCTTTGATGTGACCCTGCTTACCTGCGCTGGTTCCTGCAGAGCAACAGCAGCAGAAAGCAGCAGATCTTACCAGAAACACCTCACGGTGTCTGGCTTTCTGTGTGAGCTGCTACAAGCTTCCACTGAACCTTGATTCAGTGTTAACAAAGTCCAAACAAAAACTTCTTATGGATTTATTTAGGAAATATGCTTAAACGTTAAAGTCTTTGCATCACAGTAGCTTCTAACCAGTTTAGAAAATGCAGGATTGAGTGATAAAAGTAAAGCAAAGCTTGGTAACAGCTGTGAAAAACCCTGCAGGATGAAATTAAATCACTTTTATAGTTATAAATATCTTTACAAATACATTAAACTAAATAAATTCAGAGACTAAATTAGGCTTAAATGATGTAAATTAAATGTATCAATAGAAAATGTAGCATAAGCTTCTTACTATCTCATAGCTCAGGTTGTTTTTAGCACCAACATGTGAGAAAAACATCTTTTTCCAGCCTTACAGGAACATTATTGTTGCTCTTTTTTTATTGACAAACAGATCTTTCTGTACTTTCTCAGAGAGACTCAGTTCACAGATGGTTCTAATCAATAAAAAACAATACAGATGCAAAGGCTGCTGATTCCACCACTTAGTACTAAACCTTTATTCCACCAGTATAAAAGACTGGGCCATGTTTAAAGGTTATATGTGCAAGTATATGTGCATATGTACTGGTTACCAGTAAAGTCATCAGCTTTTAATGACCAGCTGTTAAAATCCTGGCAGTTTTGGATCTGATTCTGTATAACAGCATCATCACAGCTATGCGAAGCATCTCAATAAACCTATAAATGACGTCTCTAATATAATAATAATGCTGCGTAAACAAAGAGATTTATTACCTTAATAAAACGTCTTTTTTGTGGAGAGAAACGACCCTCCAAATAAAAAAAAACCAGCTAAACTGAGGTGAGATGGGGAGCTTGATGTTTATCACGCCTTCCCTCTCTGCCTCCCTGCTGGGAAACGAACTCTTGGCCCTGTTGTGACACCTTCATCACACTTAAACCTCATCTACCAGCAACAACAACCAGACCGAGCTCTCTATTTCTACCTTTCACTGCCACTCTCCCTGTCCTTCCTTTCCTCCGTGCTCAGTCTGGCTTTCAGTTAGAGCATGCATGACTGCAGGAACGGCCTCCAGAGACGTTATTATGATGGCAATCCAAATGGGGAAGCCTTTAATTGTAATTTAGTGGTCAGCTGCTGACCCAAATGAGGCAAAAGCAAACACAGTGAGCTTGTTTCATCTTTTCCTTCACCGCCAGGCTGTCAGACGTTTCAGCTTCTGTTCTTTCTCCATTTGTTTTGTTCAATTTCTAAATTAAGCACCTTTCTGTGGACTTTCCTGTTGCCTCAAATCACATGCAGGTATTATCTGCACCATCCTATCAATCCTCTCCTCCTTCTCTTCATCTGCAGCGGGATTATCCCGCCATAACCTCTCTGCTATCAGCCCTGTCGGCCAGGAGAAGCAGTGGGGGGATGAGAGCCTGCATCCTCAGACTTCCTCTGCCTTGTAATTTACTCGGGATCGGCCCAGACAGGAACCAAGTCAACTCCTCCTGCAAATGCACTCGCACACCTACAATTTGTCCCGGGAGGGAACGGCCGCAGATGTCGGATAAGGAAAGAAGAGAGGTGAGTTGATGTGCTCCCTCTGATGCAGCATAAAAAGTATAAAACATTTAGCTTCAAATCCAAAATAAGCACGTATTCCTTCTAAATGATAAAAATGTCCTCTCCGTTCTGTTGCAGAAACTGCCCTGCATCTCTGCTCACACTCCTCCCCCCAGTGCCCTCCTTCCCAGCCAGTGCAGGCTACAGATGGCCCAGTCAGACCCCGGCTTGGGCCACCGCTAATCTATTCATGGTGAGCGACAGGAGAGGAGGAGTGATAATCCAAACCGCTGCAGCAGCACTGACCGCTTAACCCACGATGCAGAGGAATGTCAGAAGATGCCAGGATGCTGGAATCAGGAAACACCAGCGAGTCTGCTCGACTTAGTGACACCATCTTTCAGCAACTCTGAACAACTTAAATGCAACATTTTAGGTGATGTGAGACAAAACGGAGGAAGTGGAGATTAAAACATCCATGGGACGGGCGAATCACTCACGTTTCTCTGACTGAAGCCACAGATGTAAACATACCTGAGTCAGATGAAAACAATTGGTGGAAACAGATCCAGATGGCTGCTCTGATTCAGTTATCCTCATTCAGAGAGCAAATGCAGTGATGGAGGCTCTCAGAGAAAGAAACTGTCAGTGTTTTGCTGTGTCGGCTGCAGGAGAAAGTCCTCCTAGGTCTGATTAGTAAAGCACAAAGAGCCCAATCCCGATGCCAGCAGACACACAATAACACCCGGCTCTCCCCCCCCCCTCCCGGTAATCCGCTCTCAGCCATCATCCGCCCAGCTGATGGGCGCTGCTGCTGCTGGACCCACGGCAGCAGCTGGGGCTCAAGGTTGTTTACCATCTGCAAGGAGATGAAGATGCAGCCCACCGGCTCGCTCACGAGACCTGCTGAGGGAAACTACAGCAGCAGATGTTTGTCATGGGACATTATGAGTTGTGAAAGTAATGGTGGATGGGTTGTGTGGGGCGGGGGCGGCGCTACCAGAACCGCTTTTATATCATATATTTAGCTTCCTGCTCTTCTGTCAAACAGAGTAATAAAACTTTATAGGAGTCATTT
The DNA here is from genome assembly GCA_037177335.1 of Kiunga ballochi. NCBI lineage: Eukaryota > Metazoa > Chordata > Actinopteri > Atheriniformes > Pseudomugilidae > Kiunga > Kiunga ballochi. The sequence continues at coordinate 21,869,328 of JBAMIG010000015.1, read as the reverse complement.
TTATCTTTTTCTTTTCATTTCTTAATCAGATCCTTATAAAAGCTACTAAATATAAAAACATTTAAATGGTCATTTTACAACATGTAGAGATGGATAGATAGATGGATGGATGGATGGATGGATGGATGGATGGATGGATGGATGGAT
>JBAMIG010000015.1:21828900-21841431 GCA_037177335.1 Kiunga ballochi | reverse complement strand
CTGCACAGATCTGGCCTTTATGGAAGAGTGGCAAGAAGAAAGCCATTTCTCAAAGATATCCATAAAAAGTCTCGTTTGAAGTTTGCCACAAGCCACCTGGGAGACGCAGCAAACATGTGGAGGAAGGTGCTCTGGTCAGATGAAACCAAAATCCAACTTTTTGTGTTTATATATATATATATATATATATATATATATGCAAGGAATTACAGGATTATCGTCACAGACCTTTGTAAATGGGCTGAATATGACCAGACTGGATGACAGTCTGGAGACAATAATAAAAGCATGATTTTATAGATTTAAAATGTTAGGCTCCTTTCAAGTGCAAGAAAAGGAAAAAAGTGCATATGTGTGATTCTGTATGGGGCTGGGAAGGGGTCCAGCAGCGCCTCCCATCATATGGGAGTCATCGGTTACTTTCTGTGGTTTCCACTTCGAGCCACCAAACAATCTCTCTCTGCTAATTTCAGCATTTTGTTAAACTCTTAATTCCTGCAGGAAAAACATTGTCAGAGGATCATTTATCTGCCTCGTGATGCTTCGCATCTCCGCGCTCCGCCAGCACGCAGGCACAGGGGTAACCGTGGAAACAGTAAACATTACATAGCTGCTCCACCGGCGCTTGGCTCCTCGTGCGTTAGCCTCCTTGTGTGGTCAGGAGGCTGTTCAAGAAGGCTGCAGGAATGCGAGCACATAGAAAAGCCAACAATGCTTTTAGAGCCACAGGAAGCGCATGCACAAGCCACTTGTGTAGCTCCTGTGGTTCTGACTGCAGAATCAGCTCCCTTTAAACAAGATGAAGGCTTTTAATTGGCATGCTTCACTGGGCAACGCCACGGTTAAAGCAGGACAGGAGAGGGAAAAATGTCTTCTTTTCCAACTTTTCCGACTAAGTAGGAGAGACAATCCGGTCTGAATGAGAGGCTCAGAGTGCGGGAAGGATCCCGGGAAGTGTCTGTGATTAGTCTGGCTTCGCTGGGCATGCCATCACAGCAGGGTGAAGCGGGAACGAGGAAGCTGCAGCGAGAGACGAGCAGCAAAGGCTGCGTCATGTGAGACGAAGGGGAGGACATGGTGATCTAGTCTTCGCCGTCTGACAGTGATTTCTAAGATGGTAATCACATCAACTTTGTAGTCGAGGCAGAGTGACATCACTGTGCGCTGCGAGCTTATCCCACCCTGGCAGGCCTCAGTGGAAATCTCTGGTCCAAAACTATAAAGACCCCCTAAGCATGAACAAGAGGATTGTGGGATATCTAGTATGATGAGGGTGTTAAAAAGCAGCATGCATAATGCTAACAGATCAAAACACCGCTACGCTAATGCTATCCCAGTTTGGATGGAAGCTAAAGAAGCTAAAAACGATATCCTGCATACTGAGGATGATTTCAGGGGCATTGTGTCATAGATAAGCTCAGGAGAAGTTTATCAAGCAGTCAGAAAGCTGTGCGGTTTAATATGCTAACCTCTTCCTCATAAATCGGAGCAGCATGTGATTTTCATGCATGGATGCAAGGATGAAACGGGATTCAGTTAAATGGAAGAAAAACCGGAGGAGAGTCCAGGTTTGCTTTAGAGCTGCTGCTTATTGAAAGCAGAGACTCTGCCGTTGTCTTATTTCAGGTGCGTCAGTCAAAGATTAGCGAAAGCATTTCACAGGTAATTTAATAATACATCTATTCCAGTGTAAAAAAGCTGCTAATGTGTCTCCATTTGACTGATTACTGGTTCATTTCTGGGACAATATTGTTGTTTCCATGGTGAATTTGGGTGCTATTAATATTAATATTATATTATTATATTATTATAATTAATATTATATATTTTTATCTGTTCCCTGGATATTTACTGACTCATATATCTTGATTAGACTCCTCTGTGGTAATCTAATGAGACCTAATCCTGCATTTGTAGTAGTGAGGAAATAACTTTTTTAGGGACCATAGATGGAGGAGCTTCAAACTAAGCTCGAGTCCCTGGTTGGTGGATGTTTCGGTGCTCAGGCTGGTCCCGGTTTAGGTAAATCCAAACTAACCAGCAGCTGCTCGGGTGCCTCAGAGGGAGGTCCAGCTTTCCATCTGAGAGGAAAGTGAGCGCATTAGCCAGACTGAAACCGGCCTGCGTCTGAGTGGGCAGATATCTGAATACAAACACGAGTGCAGCTTGAGTCCGTGACATCAGACTACACACCAGATGTCACAACGCCTGTGTGGGCGGAGCCTGTGAAACACACTGAATACTAATGAACAGAAATAAGGCTTTTGCACATGCTTGGTCTTTGAGTGGGTGAGCAGTGATGAAAGTGTGCCCCCTAACACGAGACCCCCTTTAAACAGCAGATTAGGGGCAACCAGCGTCCCAGTTTAAACAGATCTGTCTGGGGTCAGGTGTGTATGTGTACCCCATGTGTTTTACTCCCACACTGACTGCATAGTACATATTACCATTCATATTGATGGTAGATTGCTGATTTATAAGCAAACAAACTGAGTCACACGTGAGAAACTTGCAGGAGGATGAGCAGCAGCCGCGTACGCAGCGTGTTTAAGGGAGAGGCGAGCTAAATGTGCTGATGCTGCTGTTCTCCTCTGCATCATGCTGCAGGAATCTGTGGAGGAAAATCATTTTGACATGTCCAGAGAGGTAATAAGTTAAGAGAGTTAGACTTTAAGCCTCTGAATACACAGCCTGGAGGCACCACACACAGAGGATTTTTAAGGGGAAAACGCAGTGATGCTTACTTGGCATTCGATAGATGTGTTTGCATGGTCAACCTTAAGTGCTGCAGGAACACAGGGAATGATTGCTCTAACCAGCCCACACCAACACCCCCCCATTTAAAGACCCTCTGCAGTTTGTTTGTAGAAGGAAATGAGCTCTCAGAGGGTTTCGGTTTTAAGCTTGTCACTCTCTTTGGTGTGAAAACGGCATACTTGTAGCGCTATATCTGGCAGGGAACATGAGAAATAGCACTTCCAGTTTCCTTTTGCTACTTCTCAGGAAATCAGGGCCTTGCAGAAAGTACAAGTCCAGATGGGCAGGTCACATCTGTGTTCACAGGAATGCATCCTCTGTCCCTCTTCATGTTCCTGCAACATGAAGACAGCAAGACTCTTGTGATTCTCTAGACTTGCACTGATGACCGTGACGAAGGGAAAGCATGTGGCAGGACAATATGGGCTCAACCGAGACGTCCTCAGTGAGAGGGAATAGACTCCAGCAGCACGGTTTAGCTGGGTTTACTGAAGAGACTTTAATGGGAGGAGGTGCAGCTTTAAGATGGACTCATAATTGGTTATTTGAGTGCTTGTGTGTGTATATATTGCCCTATACATGCCCTCATTGTGGATCAGGGCAAATCCACTGCATGATTCCTGTTTTCCAGAAGCTCTTTCAGAGAGAAGTTACACCAAACAAGCAGCAAATTGTCCTCATATTTTAAGCCATTTGTGAAATTCTCATCCCTGAGGACTAACCACCCATTTGACATCTCATCATAAACTTTCTGCTCACTGTGAAGAGTTGCTGAAAACCCTCTTTGTCTGCGAGTATCCCACAGAAATCCCTCCATGCTGGTTTGAGTAACACAATTACAACAATGCTGCTTGAAAGCCAGCAAAGGTCAGAGCAACAAATATGTAACGTTAGTCTCACATCGGTGTACAAACAGCCACACAGACCGAGCTGTGAAATGTGGCTAAAAACATAATATCCCGACACACAAACGCTGTTATGAAACCGTTCCCGTAAAACAAGCTGAGAGGTAGAATGAATTATGTTCATACCACACTAGCGATGGATCCAAACATCCAAGTTTCACAGCAGCAGGTAAGTTTATCGCTACCATGGCAACAGTCAAACCAAGCCAGGACCTGCTCCGCTTTCATATATGTGTAGGAATAAAAATAAAAAACTGACTTTCAGATTTAGCAACAAGAAAAACTTATTAAAAACAATAATAAACTGCATGCAAGTATGCTCCACATGACATTCATACATAGGTGTGCATAGTTAACCAGGATTTTATGCATGGTGGATCCCCTCCCTGTAAGAACAGACTGGTATCTATTAGATACAACCATGTCTGTCACATCTGTTCACATGCAGAACACAAACAATGATAAGTCTGTTTGAGCTGCTGAATTTATTTATGGTTATTTCAGTCTCTTAAAGTAAAACCTGCTGCTTTAATCATGGCGTCAGTGGAAAAGCATTGATTACATCCACTACACAATCAATCCAGATGTTAGGTCTTCAGCTCTGATGAGGATGCACAGTGAAGATATAGTCCCACACTCTTTAGAGTTAAAGTAACATTTTAATTATAGTTAAATATTTAATACTAAGTGAGAGTCAGCCTGTAAATTCCTCCAGCTGTGTTAAAACGACAACAAAAAGATTCACTTTTACCACTATAAAGTGTTAAACATTAAGCCTTTTAATTGTTACTATATACCAGAGAAAATATTAATGTATGGTAACATAAACACCTTTTTTTTAACAAAACAACATCACTTTAAAAACAGAGCATATCATCTTCCACCGCAAAATTAAATCACAAATTCAGCTTTTTCCTTAATATGATCAGATTAAACTGAACTAAGTGGCTGATATGGGCCAACACAAATGTTAAACTTGCAGTTAAACATTGTGGCAGAGTGTAAAGATGTAAGGAGTGGATCTAACTCTGAGATAATTACTTCTTTTTATTAAACCCTAAGAAACAACACTTCCCTCTGTAGTTCTGTTTATACTGATCAGTTAGCATAGCGCTAGCATGATTGATAACAGCTAACATTTCACTCCCAACATGTTAAAATAACTCTTTTAGAGTTCAAATGAACTCAGAAATGTTCAACGCTGAAAATGTGACTCACATTTTTGCTGTGTGGACGTTGTGTGTTGCAAAGCTTTACCTGTCCGCTATGTGCATGTTCTGCTTCCAGTCTCTACACGGAGACACTTTCCGCTGCGTGTAAATGCAGTTTTTTTGTTCTTTAGCACGTAAAAAGTAAAGGTTTCTGCCTGTAAATGTCGTTTAAACCGGCTGCAGACAACAGGAGAACATTTCTGATTTACTTTAAAGGAAGAAAACTTTCAAAATAATAGTCTTACTATAGAGTTAAGGAATATTTATATTTCTCTAAATACACATAAAAACGGCTTTTATGAGAGCTGAAGTTAATTCTCACAAAGCAAGCAAACAAGTGAAATGTTGCTGTGTGAGAGTCACACACACCCAATGGGTGACAGATACCCAACACGCGCTGGAGAAAGCATGAAAACACAGATTGCACGCCTCACACTCGCTCTGCCCACATTCAAACACACAGATGGCTTTGTTGATGCCACTTCTTATCTGTCAACTGGATTTCAGCGAAAGCTGCTGAAAAATCCAGCACCTGGTTTCAATTCAATTCCATTCAAATACCACAATGTGTATATTTTCACAATGCACAACCACGGTGGGATTCGTACCCCTGACCCGGCCTCGGTTTCATCACCACTCAGCAAGGAAGGCTGGTAAACACACACATTTCACGGATAACGAGGGCGGAGCTGAAGAAACCCCGCCATAATTCTTCATACTGGCATGACTGGTTGCACATGACATCACCAGGAAGGGATGCAGTCTTGCTCACTGGCACTGCGTCTGCATTGTTTGTAGGGAGGAGTGTGATGGAGTGCTGAAACAGGGTGTGGAGGGATTAATGATGGACTGAACCCTAAATTAACTGGGAAATACCTCCATAAGTTCCCTTAGCGCGGTGCTGCAGCTGTGCACATGAAATCTGACTCAGCTTTTCATGTGGTGTAACATGATATGATGAAGCCGCAATCAGACATGTCAGCTATTCCACCACATCCTGAGCAAATTACAGCTGACCATATCCTACAGTTCACACATCGGAAAAGCATCGTGCATGACCTTTCAATCGAGCAGCAAGTCCCAACACAACGCCTGAAGATAAACACTGGAGAGCACAAATACACAGCGACCTTCATCGTTTGTCTCCTGACACACTCTCTCTGGGGCTGTTTTACTCCCTCGCATGAATTTTCTCATAAATTATGGGGTGTTTCACGGATGAGGGAGGTTTAAACCGAGAGGTAAATCCCTCTGGGATACCTTAGCCTTGAATCCTTCCCAACATCTCACATTTCTAAAGTATTCTTAAGGGCAAAGGTCAGAAAAACAAAAGCCAGTGGAGTAATTGTTGTGCAATGAGTCAAAATTCAACGTGATGTGAAAAAACCAGTGAAGAAGAAAACTTTTTCTGCACTCCGGACTGTGCTAGCATGGAGACGCATGGCAGACTTTCCCTTTTCCTCCTAATATGAAGCCAAAAGCTTTAAACTTTCACAAGCTGGCAAACACCTTAAGATCAGCATGAGTGCTCCTTTAACCCACAGAGGCTGCTGGTATGAAGATGCACATATATGGTCTCTATACTCTCCTAACTGGTGCAATGGCTCACTGAACATTACTGCTGATGCGTGCAAGTTATCTGGATTAACCATTTAAACTACAAACTATCTCTTGCTCTTTAGTTTTGTGTTATTGTAAAACACTAACAGTACTTTGAGATCAACAGTGAACAAGCCTTTTCTCATCTGCACCTCATTCTCTCATGTGAAATCTTATCATCCATGTAGTTACTGTTATTTATGCTACTATTTACCTCCCATCCCACAAAACAACTCTAAGTCTGACCATTATTTTAGTTATTTTTCAGACAGAAATCTAACTTTCTGCTTACTTCCTGCTCCTGATTAGACCCTACTGTCAGTTTAGCTTCATTAACATCTGGAAAACATTTATAAATCACACAAAACAAAAGCAATCCTTCACAAAGCACCACACAGTTACACTCTATTGAGAAAAAGCATAAATGATGAAGCTTTAAAAGGTCTTTGTGCTCCCCACATTGATGCTAGTTGCTTACTTTGACTGCAACAGCTTGTTAGGGTGAACATTAGGGGATGTCTCACTCTGCTGGGTACGCATACAGATTGTTCTTAGGCACATTACCAACTTCAACAAACCCCAAAGAAACACTGAAAGAATTAACTTCACTGAGAAAAGCTTAAAACAGATCAAAATTTAAAAAAATATATATAAAACCTGTTTTTCTTTATAGCACTGCCCCGTTACTGGCCTCCATAAATAATTAGTATTTACTTCAAACCACCAGCACAACAAAAGTCAAGCCCGGTGTCCCCTCACACACACACACACACCCACACACACACACTAAAAGCCTTCATGGTACCAAATCCTCCAGCTCAGCTTTTAAAGTGGGATGACTTGCATTGTCTTTCTCAGTGACTTTGCGTTTCATAAATCCTTGATGTTGATAGAAAGTAGAGCTGTGATTGTGAGATCAGGGCACGGAGCCCCTCCCTGTGTCCTGCAGTCCTCAGACTCACAGATCAGACACCCGTAATCTCCATTGTCCCGTCCTAGGGTAAACGACTGGGTGCTACCGTGGCCCACTTTAACAAGCGGGACCATCTGCAGAGTCACAGATGGCCCCGGCAATGTCTTCCAGGTTCCCACATTCAGACGCTGGGTTAACCTGATACTACCCTGCACACACACAGCGAGAGAGAGCGAAGAAAAACAGAGAAATTGTTGTTGCTTTTGCTAAGTCGTTCTAATCTGCCTGGGTATGCAGTTGAGTATTTATTATGTTTCCAAGCTCAGAGTAACAGCACAGCTCAGTTTCACTGCTGCTTCATCCCAGCTCCACGGATGCAACCTGGATTTCCACACATGCAGCATATGCTTTCCATTACTGTGTTGTTCTATCAGGACGAAGCCTCCCTTTCTCCTTAGTTGTGTTTTTTTGTTTTGCCGCACCTCTAAAAACCACACAGCTCCCGCACCTCTGAGTCCGCCCCGTTCAGCTAACGAGGAGGCGAAACAAAACTAAAGCTTTATGATGGAAATGAACATCCACAAGACAAATGAGACATTTCTGTCACAGGCCGGTGCCTCTGTGGCTTTCAGCTGCAGAGTGAACACACAGCAGGATAATAAAAACCTACAGAGGCACACTTTAAGGACAGAATTCAGATCAATAGTCATCAATGTGTCCCGCCAAATGGCTTCAACTGGGACATTTCTCCCTTTCCATGAAGAGCTGCCAAGGTAACAGCAAAGACATTATGTGAATGGAGACCTCTCCCTGACAGCCTCGTTTAAACCGATCACGTGACTAAGACCTCCAGCACTGGTTGGCCACTGGATGACCAAGCTAAGAGGCGTCATCCCAGCACGAGAGCCGTGACGCTGGACTCGTGTTTAGATGAAGAAGGGAAGCCAGGAGACAAGTGTGGTCCTGCATTGTGTCCTTCATTGGAGTGGTAATGAGTCACAAAAAGCTTCCCAGCAGCCAGCCAGCTGGCGTGCAGCTCGCCTGCACAAAGAGATCCGCCAGGGTAAGACTGGTCTGCTGCACAGTGCCAGTCATTCATGAGCCTCCTTTCACATTTCACATGGGTGCATTTATGTTTCTGTCTTTGTTGTGTTTCTGTGTTGTGCTGATTTTTCTCATCAGGGATTATCTGACACACCTCAGCTTCCACGGATCAGCTGGTGGGAACTCCAGGAATGCCTCCTCTTTAAAGCTTATCTCTTCTAGATGAGGCCTGTTTTTCTTTGCCTGCTTTCCAAATGACATATGCAAAGTATATGAAGTCACAACTACTGAAAGCGAAACGTGTGCGATTGCTACACAAGCGTCAGGATGTGTGCCAGAACACAGCAGAGAATGTAAATGGCTTTGTGCTTACATTGTTTTTTAATTAAGAATTCAATTAAGAATCTTTGAGTTTACATAAAAATATTCATTCCAACATGAGTTTTACCTGAAAGCATGTTTATTTGCCTTCTCTTTATTGTGTTGATATATGTGACAAGTAAACAAACCACTTCCTGCTTCTCTGTTTATTTATAACATCAAAAACTACATAATCTCTACCTCTTTTGGTAGCTGATAATATAATAATTATATAATATATATAATTATATAATATATATAATTATATAATATTATAATATATATACATTATATGTAATTTAATAATATATATAATTTATTAATTTATTATTAAAACATACTTATTTAAATGGAATATCAAAGACGGTGGGAAAACATAACAAGCACGCTCAGAACGACTGGAATAAAGTACTACATGATAGAAGTATAAACTAATTCTGCTTTAAAATAGGAAAAACCAACCAATTTATTCTGAATCCATTTTTAATGATCTTTTCAGATGTTGACATTGTTATTTTTCTTTAATTTAAAGTGGAATTAACTTTTATTTGCTATTAAAGAAGAATTAAAAGCCTCATGTAAACGTAGCCATCATTCCTTTCCAATGGCTCACGTTCAAGCAAGTCATGACCAACTTAAATGTTCATTTATGCTCAAAACAAGACAGATATGTTGACTTTGCAATTAATGAAGAACCAAACCAGAGAGGAAGAAGAGTAAAGGGAAAAACATGATGTAGAAACCATAGATATATACAGGCTAGATGCTCTAAAGCAGTTTTAACATCATTACTGGCGGCCATCTTGGTAGAGGCAGGCTGTCTTGGGATATCTCGACAGATTTACAAACTATTTCGTTTCTTATTAAACTTATTAATAAAAGTTATTAACGTGGCTATCATTCTGGATAATTAAACATATCTAAATTGCAGATTTTGTTTTTGAAAAACAACTTAATCATGCAGCTTGACTGTAGTGTAGATGCTATAGCTAACTGCATGTTATCTAAGCTAAGATCACAAATAGGAATTTACTAAATTCAGTTTAGATGATATTGGTTATGTTTCACTGACTCAGATTATTTATGACAAAGTAATGTTTTTATCTACATCACAATCTTTGCAGATGTGGTTTTAGTTACAAACTAGTTTTCCTAAAACCATCGCTGCTAACACAAAGTATTGCTGTTTGCCATTGACAACAATAGAAGCAAAACATGCTAGTTAATGGATGCTGTCTCCAAACATAAAACTGTGAGATCATGTTTCACCTGTAAGATATGATATGATAATTATGATTAGGAACATTGTTGGTTATGATCGAGGAGGATCACAGCTACCACAACTTGAGCGGTTTCACTGAATAAAAAGAAGAATCTGAAGAATACCTTCTGATATGCTTAATGCTAATGAGCAACCTAATGCTAATGAGCAACAGGGAGAGTAAGTCAAAGTATTTATCTATTATGATCTTTTAGGTAAGTATGTATTGTCATTGCTAAATCTCTTGGGGTTCTAGCAAACCCAAAACCTAAAATCAAAATAAATAGTTACGGTTGCTCATCAAACAAGAAACTACAGAGATTTACTGGACAATAAACACATTTTTAGCCTACTTACAGGTAAACGTGGCCTCGGCTGCTTTAAAGGTGTAGCGAGTCAAATTTGTAGTGTAGTGATGGCAGTAAAAACCTCTGAGGGGAAATTTCCCTATTCTAAATACAGAAATGTTTAGTGCCTGCTGTCTGTCTCATATGAAGCTAACATAGACGTCAACATGCTGCAGATATAAATGACACGGTCCTAATCTGATGACATGATCTAATTTTAACAGACACACTGCTTTAGACCTCATGAGTGGTTGCTGTCGGGTGGGTTTTTTCCAAAATAAAAGAAAAACAGAGTTTTTTAGTTGGTTAAAGGGAAACATTACACACAGTGATGTCTGGTTAGAGTTTAGGAGTATTCCTACATGAAAGTCTGTGTCTCTAATGAAAGGTACCTTCCCCAGCCCGGCGGGCACCAGATGGGGCTTTTCAGTCAGTAATGTTCTGTTAACTACGACCAGCTACTGCTTCAGCTCCAGCCTGAGGGGAGGAATACTGTGAGGAGGAGCTGTGAGGACGCCACAGGCAGGCTGACCCTGTGAGTCCTGTGATGCAACAGTGGTCAACAGCACTCGTTTTTCCCATGAAGCGCCCGCCAAAAAAGTTATTTCCAGGAACAGGATCTGCTGGGGCTGACACTGCAGAGAGGTCAAAATCGGGTTTAAGGCTTTGCTATTCTTTTCCTATTATAAGTTTTCACCTAAACGATTCATACTTTCCAAACTAAAAGAGAAATTTGCCACGTGACTATCAGTTTATCTGTGTTCATCATGCATCACACTTCTATTCATTTTATCATTGCTGCTTCACAAAGTGAGGAAAACCAGAAGATCCAATGCATCTAAACTGCAAAATGAAGCACGAGCCCTCAAATTACGTTGCTCTGTGGCGGATGGTGCCCGGGAAGCGAGGCTGCCATGACTACCCGGGCAAAGCATCAGAAAAAAGCCCTGCGACAGCTTTGATGGGGCGTTTTAATCTGGGTTCATCCTGAATATCATTTTACTTCACATTTCCCCTTTTCAAGCATGAAAAGCTGCAGCAACCGATTGATAAGACTCCTCTGTTTCATGGCTTGCTGTGTGTAGAGTAAACATGGCCGCTGTGTGTTATGCTGCTGCTGAACGATGCGGTTCTGAGGAGCGTAACCATGCAGTCGTGGGAAAAAGGATCCCAAGCCATAGCTTTTTTTTTAGGGCAGTACTTTCTGAGCTGTGTGACTGTACATGGTTCGAGTATTGTTCTTGGTTCAACATCTGATTGGTTATTACCGTGTTATTACACCTCATTAGTAGGAGAACTTAGCATGACGATGATTCACATTAAACATCGGCTTGTTAAATGTAATTTTTCAACCCTAAAAACATGTTGGAGCCGCGGTGCAGCGATACAGCTGTGCTGCAGTGCAGGATGCTGGGATATGAGCAGGTGGAGTGTGAGCTAAGTGTCTCAGCTGCAACAATACACTGCCTCATTCAGCGTTTCCAGCGCTCAGGTGTCAGTGGAAGTTCCCTGCAAATCAGATCTCCCAGTGAGCAGCGAGCTGCAGCCTTTACGTTGGTAACTGGAGCCTTTTTTTCAGGGTGAGCATTTATTTCTGGGAACCAGGGTGAACACACCGAGCTTCCTGGTTTTGCCATTATTACACATCATGAAGGAGTCACAGAAGCTGTAACAACGGTCAGAACGAAACTAAAAGGATTTACTGTAAAACAAACTGAGCAAAGGGACGTTCTGTTGCTCAATTTAACAGCAGGGAGGCTCTGCAAACTGGGAGGACGGGGAGCGTGGATCATAGTCGCATCAGAAACCGAATCAGAAACTAAACCTGAGTACAAAGCTTTGCTTCTCCGGGGGGATGATTGGCGGTCAGAAAATGATTAATGCAAAGAACCATGAACTAAAAAGAAGCACATAATGAAGGTCGTCCATTTTTATAGCACAGCACTTTTAGCTTCTATGGCAGAATGGTCTTTTCCCAGTAGGGCTGCTGGGAGCAGGACTGGCTGAATCCCAAAATAAGAAACTGGGATACTGAGAACAGTAATAGAGAGAGGCTCGGGGAGAGAGAGAGAGAGAGAGAGAGAGAGAGAGAGAGAGAGAGAGAGAGAGAGAGAGAGAGAGAGAGAGAGAGAGA
>JBAMIG010000015.1:21746082-21760238 GCA_037177335.1 Kiunga ballochi | reverse complement strand
CTCTTTGTTTTTTAAAGTATCTTTCAGTGTCGGCTGACTCAGTGTTTTTTTCTGAGTCGCCGCACTAAACTCTGCATATTGGACAGTGTGTTTGTTTTTCAGGTGGCGTCTCATATTGGTAGTGTTGAATGCAGCAAGATGCCTACTTTGCACAGATTACAAGTGGCTGTTGCACTGCTTTCGCTGTCCAGATTAAAGTAGCGCCAAACTGCTGACATATTTGCTGTAAATTGTGACGGTACGTGTTATTTCCATCTTTGCAGCAAATACTGCCTATTATAGCGGAACCTGTTTAAATGAACGCTAACTTAATTTTATTCCGTGTGACAATATTTCTTTACGTCAAAATTATTTAAAAAGTGAGCATGGTAATGCTTTTTATTTCATAAGGTTAAGTCCGATCATTTGAAAATGACGTGACCCCCGATTTCCGATCACGTGATCGGATCGGGACATCCTTAGCTCAAAGTATCACATAGCTGCTCACATAGTATTTCACTCTTGCCAACAACTCCACTGTGGACAAACACAATCAGCCCTGTAGATGTACCCGAGTGTTTTCAGGCTGATTTAATAAAACAAGCATGAAGACACTTTACAGCTCAAACCATCAAAGCGTGAAGTTAAGGCATTGTTCTGTCTTGACCTTAAAGCAGATCTATGTTTGGGATTCTGGGAATTTGGGCGCAGAAAAACACTTGCCCTAACTCAGCCCTGCAGAGTTAAATATGTTCTGCTGTTATTGTTTAGCTTGGATTACAGTGTGTCTACTTTGCAGGCATGAAAGGGCAGCCACTGATCTGTGGCAGGTCGCTTCATTCATTCGGCATCCCATGATGAGTTCTGTTTGTTGTACGGCAGCACAGCAACACAAAGCAAATCCAGGAAAAAAATGTCACTTTAATCAAATCAGTGCTACTTCGTCTACATAAAGAACATTTAAAAATCACACTCTTTGCTTTTAAAGAGCATATTCAATGAGCCGGATGCTTAAACGGGGCTGTTACTGTCAAACTGAAAATAATGGGATGAAGTGAGTTGAGAAGATATAGTCAGAAATGTGTAGATAAATAACTCACTGCTGGCAACTGGAATTACAATATTGCTTCCATAAAAAAGTATATTGCAGCACAATATATCATTATATGGAGAGAAAGCTTTAAACATAAAGATGAATGGCAGTAAGCAGGAACTGTGTGGAAGGAAAATTGGGAGAAAAGGGAAAAGAAGTGGCTGCATATAAAGAAATTCTGGGTATGTCTGAGTGTTAGACATAGTCTGCAGTGATTTTACTGTCTATTGAAGCAGAAAGCACTGAACTATAAGATGAAATATTTATTACATGGAACATGGAAAAGCTCGGATAAGAAAAAGAGGACATGATCTTTCACTCTTCTGCATCAAGATGCAGTCCATTTGAAGTGCAGGGACCACCCGGGAATGTTTATAAGAATGTTGAAGCTGAAAGGGGCCGTGTTATTACAAACAATGATTAGGAAAACATAGAAATAAAGAAGGAAAAGCCCACTCACAAGCTGTTTGGCTTCTGTAGTGCTTGTGTCTTATCATGAAGCTGTCACATCAAATCGGAAATAAAGCAGGAAAAGAGTTTCTGACTCGTGTCACACATTCTGTTGCAAGATATTTCATCATTTTAATCTTCACTTACTCACATTCACACATTTTCTAGAGACTGAAAGCACCCATCAATTTGCTGGAGACGTGATAAAGGAAAGCTTACTCCTTCTGAAGTGAGGAGGGTTGTCGTTGACGTCGCTCAGCTTCACGGTGACAGTTGTAGTCCCCGTTAATCCGCCCATATGCCCTCCCATGTCTTTGGCCTGGAGGATGACCAGATACTCATCCTGGGTCTCCCTGTCCATGTTTGGTACTGCTGTCCGCAGGACGCCTGGTGGAGCGAAGAGCAGGACATGCAAAAAAAAAAAAAAAATCACAACAGCTTCAGATTTCGCTGTGACACAGTGTCCTTCCTCATTAGCATCAAAGCAGGTCATCCGTTTTAAAATCAGGTTGCTTCAAAATGTGACCCGCGGGCCTCCTCCGTTTCTGAACAGAGCCTGTAAAATCCAGTAGCAGCATCTCGACAGGAAGCTGTATGAAAACTGTATGAACTGGGATTCACCAGCTGGGAAACAGGGTTAAATGGTATCTGTGGCACATGTGAGCATATGAACAGACCTGTCTCTGGATTCACAGAGAAATATTCTTGGCCCTGAAGTATCCCGTACACCAGTCTGGCGCTGTTTCCGTACGTTGGGTCATCAGCATCTACGGCTGTGACTTGAACGATGGATGTGCCTGTGAAACAAGAGGAATGGCTGAAATTTAAAGCAGAAGCATAGGATTGCTTTTAATAACACAGAGATCATATCTGAAAACTGGCACGGCCGATTCGTTTGTGTGTCCGTCCATCACTTTAATCCTGGCTAGAATATTTCAATTAGTATCGGACAAGTTGTCAGCGGAGTTTTTTTTATCTCCGGTGCATTTATTATTGTCAGGCATTTAAGAAAATAAAAGCCTAAAAACAACTTTAGGTTATATCTGTTATAATGGAGACATGTTTACATCAGTGTGGTGACTTTAAAGCTCACTATGTTGCTTTGGTTTGTTGCCTCTGCTATCAGTAAAAGGCTGTTTCACTTTCCTGCTTCAGCCTGCAAACCTAGGTGGAGTCGATGTGCTTCCTCCTGGGCTGCAGCTTCAGCTAGCTTTGGCACAACGGGACTGCTGTGGTATTTATAGCTAAAGCGAGTCGCAAAAACTGGACATTCATCACTAAAAAGGCAGGTCATATAAGTTAAGTTTTAATGCTCAGACCGCTTTTTACTGCTGTGTGTGAGAGATGCATCTCTCTGTAGCTTACTCTTAAAGGGGCCATGCAGTTATTGTAACAGTGCAGTTACCATGTCCTGCATAATGAGACTGTCTAAATCCAAACGAGTGTTTTAAAGGAGCGGTCCACTTTGTGTGTCACTTATTAATCATTTATGTCACTTGTTAATTGTTATTATTACATTTTTAATATAATTATTATTTTCATTTACCTATACTCAAATTAAGTGAAGTCACCCCCCTGTTTTTATTTGGCTGTTACATAATTGTAAATTATAATTGGTTTACAGCAAGTCCAGCAGGATTTTACTTTCTTTAAGCAGCTCCTTGGTTTAATCTGCTCTCCTTCTGATTAAATCCTGAAGCTAAATTATAAATCATTCTCTTAAATAAACATTCCCATCATAATGTTGTACTGCATTATTCACTTATTTGATATTATGATACTTGTTTCTGAATAAAATGTTGGATAAATTCCTGCAGTTATCAAAGCAAAGTAAAAGCATCTACTCAGGTAAATCTTATAACGGATCATTTGAAATGTTTTAAGAGTGAAAGTTTGTTGTTTCTCATTTGGGATATTTAGAAAAGAATGTGAATAAACTTTATGGCTGATGCATTTAGTTTCACTTATAAACCGGATTATTTGGACATTTTGGTGACTAGTGTTAAACTGTAATGCTGATAATCAGGATTACAGGTTGGAAACCACGTTGGATGAACTAGTGATCTACTTTGTACACTTGTTAGTGACACTGAGCATCATAGATGCTTTCAAATCTTAATTCATTGATCCTTACAGAGCTCTATATAGTGGCTCGTCAGTAGGAGACATATCACAGTGTTGTGCCATTAAATCTATTGGAAACCATTAAAATCAGATAAATTCCAGCTGATCAAAGCAGCTGCGCTCCATGCAGAAGAATACACCTGACATTTTACACCTTGGAACAGCTCCTGCATCACTTCGAAGCGCTGTACCTATATTGGCCATCTCCGGCACCATGGCAACATAGGGTTCATTAGGAAAGACAGGTGGGTTGTCATTGATGTCCTGGACTCTGATGATGAACTCTGAGGAAGGCTCCAGGGCTCGGCCAGACTCCCGATCGGTAGCCGTTGCAATGAGACGATACTGCTCCTTTTCCTCTCTGTCCAGAGATTTAGTCACGTGTATGTTCCCGGTGTTGCTGTCGATGACAAACACAGAACCAACTCCCTCCCCTTCCAGCGTGTACTTAGTGCTCCCATCTCCTCTGTCCATATCAGTGTGCAGCTGCAAAATCAAACACAAACAGAGGGAATCGCCATCAGGCAGCATTCTGACCGGGTATACCCGTATCACTTATTAACACTGCTAATTGTCTGGCGTGCACAGCAAAGCTGACGGTGTGAAATGGGTAAATTATGTTAAGGTGGAATGTGTTCAGTGAATCCAAGAGGAATGGCACCAGGTGTGGGGGATTCATCCGGGACCAGGATGAGTACTGATGCATGCAGCTAATTAACTCATTGGACCAAACATGCCACTGGGGTTTGGATGAGGGCAAACCCACAACGAGGCGGACAGCGGCCCCGCAAACGTCATGGATGCATTTCCACTAAAGCAGGCGGTATCCATCTGTAAATCTCTCCTCCATCCATCTGCCTCTTCCATTCCCTCCTTACACGTATATCCATCTGCCTTACTTTTGCTTCTACCTTCAAAACCACGTCCCCCCCCCCCACCCCCCCGCTCTTGTTTCTCCTCTTTTCATCAACTTACCTCGGTTACACAGATTGCCCATCTGCTCCGATTTCTAATCCCACCCCCGATCTCTCTCTCTCTCTCCCTCGCTCTCTTTTCTTCCCATTACTCTGTATTTTCTCCATGGATCGGTATTTAATGGCAGAGGGGATATTAGTGCGTGCTAGATAGGTAAAGAGCCAAACACACCGAAATAGAAAGTAAAAGAGATTACTCGGCCTTCATCACTCAGTCCTTCCTGATCAGAACGCCTCACATCTCTCTATCCTTAAGGCACATCTGCACATGTTCATAATCCACAAGGCTTACTCACAACCTCTGCTGTGGACTTTAACAACAATAAAACCGTGTCTGTGTCCAAACCCAAGTGAGAATTAGCTTTGGCTAAAAAGATCTGTTTGCATCAGCTACGAAGCTTTGTATCTGTGTTCAAATACAATGTTCCTGTCAAATAAATGAAGATCAAGGGATGAGTAGCGTCTGTTGAGGACATGTGCAAAAACAGCAGTTAGAAAGGTGAACATGGACAGTTCTAACAGAGGTGTTACACAGGTAAATATCTCAGGAAGCCATGAGCTGATGATGATGATGATCAGGTGTGTCAGGAAAACACAGGAGAGCTTATAAACAACATGAGGATCCAGAGGAAGTTAGTTTATAAAGAGGAGGGGATACTTCACTATAAGACCTCCTTCATCTCCATGGAAACCAGAAGGGTCTTCATAATACATTTCAAACAAAGTCAGAGTCACAGGAGTTTTTTTCCAGAGTTTGTATAAAACGTCTGACCGTTATCATCCTGATGATCATGTGATGGTTTCGATTTGCTTCTCTTTGGCTGGAAGCTCTCAGAGTTTTGTCCAGCTGTGAAGAGACGCTTTGGTTTTGCATGAAATGGAGGAGAGATCAGAAGCCCTAAACAAGATGCTTCTCATGTTTTTATGTTCCCAGATACTGTAAATCTGTGGGGTTTGGACCGCATTTGATTTGGATCCTCTATGCTTATTTATTCCTGTGATTTTGCTGTGGTACATGTTGGGATTGGTACCTTCTAGTGTTTGCAAACATGTGAATCCACACGGATTAGCTACTATATTGGGCTCCTGTCAGAAGAAACAAGTTCCAACTAGTTTGTTCAGTCCATTTCCCTGTCTTTAATCACAATGAATCAATGAATTGTTCCTGGTAACTGATCATATTTAATTGCCTGACATGGATAAAGTACAGCTATTGAAGGTATTTTTGTGGTAAACAGATGTAACTCTGCTTTGAAAGTAAATCAATGCACTTTAAACAACAGATGTTCACATTAGTGCAACTTCACACAGCATGCATGCAGAGGAGAGAGAAAATCAGGCTCATTTTGCTCTATACGCTCTGGAGGATGAATCTGGGGATTATATAAACTTATAATTGCATACACTGAAAACAGCTATATAAAGTACCGTGTTTTTTTTATTCATTCGACACCCACGCCATCTTCCTCGCTTTCTTCCTTAAAACAAGCTTTGATTTTGATCCTGTTCTTCACCACGAGAGACATCTTTGTCACAAGTCTGTGCCTTACCCGTTCCCCATCTCGTTTACCCCTCCCTTGCCTCCCACTTTCTATCCAGACCTCTCCTCATTGTCTAATTGCTGGCTCAGTCGTGCTGTGCTTCCTGCAGCATGGAAAAACGCTTTCACAGCGGGGGGGAAATTTATCCAACCCATATAAACAAAGTGAGAAAACGAGGAAACAGTCTTTCAGTTCCTTTGTGACTCTTTCTCCTTCTCTGTAATCTCGATTTTCCCCTCCTCTCACTTGTGCACTACATCCACCTCCGGGTTTATATCTGCTTCACGCGGCTTTTTTCCCCCTGCTGCACGGGTTAAAGCACCTGTGATTTGAACTGTTGATAGCTCACCTCAAATCCCGCAGCAGCAGAGGTGCCTTGACATGATCACCGCTCTATTTTTGGCAAACAAAGTCTCTGGCGTTGAAAGAAAACTTTTTGCTTTCATCCTTTTACGACGCAGAAGTGCTTTAATGCACGAACATCAACACTGAGACTGTGTTTGCAATGGGAATGAGCAGTCTTGTGTGACTACTGATTGCTTTAACACCCTTCCCTGACTGTATCAATAACAAGTAGAGAGGGAGATTAAACATTTATGAGGTGTATACTGCACGGGTAAGAATCCAATCTAGACTGTCACTATAAAGTATACCGCGAGCTACAAAGACGCTGGCAGCGTTCCCTGTTAGCGTTACAGCTGATATAATCCTACTCTGAGTATACTGTAGCTGCCAGCAGCTGCATTAGTGAGGAGTGGCCCACTGCGAAAAGCTACAAGTAAAACCCCTGGGATTGAACGGTTCAGGTGTGCTATGGACTAAATCACCCCAGACACTTCTGTTGTTGCAACACCGACAGCAGATGAAGGCTGCTGGTGAGGCGGCTGTAAAAACTCAAGTATGTGACATGCTGACAAGCGAGGGGCGGGGTGGTGAAGCTGCACAAACATTAAAATGATATTTCTGCTGCATTCATCAGAACACTGTGCTACATTTTCAGGAGACGGGGAAGAATAATAATAATTATGGTGAGAAAGAGACAGCATTCACACAAATGAACGCTTCGTTTGTTTCCCCCTCTCCTTTGATAATGTGTGAAAACGTGTGTTATGTCCTTTGGAACGTGGGGGAGATGCATCCCAGAGGACAAACAGGTGAAAATAACATGAGGGGAAATAAGCTTTCTGTCTGAACTCAACGAGTGATTCACTGGGAGATGAAAGCAGAGACAAAACATACAAACTTTAGCTTATCTGACTGGTTATTGACTTATTGTAGGGACTGTGAGGATCATTTACTGTGTACAGGGAACGGATGTCACAACCGTGACTTCAGCTGCTGGTTTGGCGTTCAGCCATCACTGCTTGATCACAGGGAGGACCTGAGCAGTGATCCATCAAGCCTGATTAGATAAAAATTCACTTTCAATGAAGCTGAAGCAGAAAGGTTTGAGAGCTATTGGGAGTATTTCACCTTCCCCTGATCCATAACCAATGTTTATCTTTGGTTTTGTAACAGAGGAAGACTTTGATCATAAAAATATGACAAAATATTCGTACAGTTTAATGAGTATAGCAACATATTCCAAACAATAAACTAAATAAATAAATATTTGTGCTTTAACAACATTTTAAAATCTAACTTTGTGTTGATAGATGTACTCTACATTTCCCCTACTCTTTATTAAACTCGTTCTTCGTCATTTCTATCATCTTATTTCCATTTAACACACATGAAACAATCATCAGTGCAAAAATGTTGTGAACATTTTAAAGCATCAAAACAGGTAAGAAGAAAATAATTTTAAAAAACACCATATATTTCATTTACCTATTCATACCTATTTATTTCAATACTTGTGTATTTATTTCTAAGCATGGATGTTTTTAGTGCTCCACATCTCGCTTATAAGCTCATTTTTATTATTAACTGGTTAAATTGAACAAATCTGGACATTTCTTTGCCTCAAATATAAATAAAACTAAAAAGAATCTACAAAACACAAGATAAATGCAGATGTATTTAAGTAAATAGAATATGAAGTAAAGCATTTAACCACATTTCTAGGCAGAACGCTTCTCCAGCTTCTTCCCATTATGATGAAGCAAATAGTAGCATTGGGCTCAGTTAGATGAACAGCTGCTGGGGCTTATTTTTGCTTGGTTCAGGTGTAGACAAAGATGAGAGGATGTGATTAAAAGGGGCCAAATGAGACTAAACTGACAAAGAGCCAAACAGAAAAGTAGAATGAGTCTGATTTTAAGCATGTTTTAAATAAATGCTTCTTCGTGGCTGAGGCTGTTACTCCTTTTCGGTACATCGCGATACATTTTCTCCCCTCATGGAGCTCCGTGTTCAAACAAACTCAAGGATACCACCAAACAATACAAAAAAAAAAAACACAAAAACAATCCAGCTTGGCTCAACAACATCAAATGATTAGGTAACATTTCACCAAATCCCATCTACATGCCAGGCAGGTCCCGGACATGTGCTGGCTTAAAACACAGAGTCTCTGCTGAGGATGTTTAATCAACCTTTTAGTGACCTAAAACCTAATGTTTGATAAAAACAGAGCTCAAAAGCTTCTGAATTAAGTGTAACGTATCAGGACTTGCTCTGGCTAATAGTTAAAATAGCAAAATGGGAGAAAACAGTGAGGACAATGATCCTTTCAGCCTGAATCATGGCTCCTTACAGGCTTCCCCGCTTTGCAGCTTGTTAAGGAAAGCTGCCTGGAAGCCATTTTTCTGGCATTCCTACCACAAACGTATCTCCTCTGCAGCCATCTAACTGCACTACGCAGCAACATGGACACTCTGACACTGCATGATGTGCTTTACTGTGGATGTGATAGCATGCAGGTGCTCTACACACCCGAGGGAGCTGCACTTTGCACAAAACCTTAGTTCTTGTTGCAAGCTACCTGCCAGAACAAATGATGAGTTTGTAACGTAATGGAAACGAAATAGTTCATTTCAGTTTGGATGTGTCTCCAGTGTTCCCCTGAATAAATGACATCCATGTTGGGGCACCCATTTTTCCATCTCAGCCAAGCGCCGCTAACGTCTTGGTGAAGCGTCACGGTTTTAGTTTTCACCTTTCCTTTCCACCTGTACCGGAGTGCAGCACACACGATGCTTTTTCTTTCCCCTGCTAAAAACGACCCTTTGTGTCATTAAAATTCACAGGGAAAAAAAGGGCTTCCAGAATAAATCATCGTGGACCCCCGGGAGTGAGACACAAAGATAATTTGAAACAAACAGATGCAGGTGATTCACATGTGCATGCTGACTGGTTGTGACAACAGCTTACCCGTCCGATGAGCACGGGCTCGGGCCCTCTGTACTCCTCAATCACAAAAAACTGGTTCCAGAGCCAGCTCCTGCGGCGCCGGGTGTGAAGCTCGGCTGGTGGCAGGTACGACTTCCACTCTCTCTGTTCAGACTCTGTGACCCACTTAGAACTGCCTGGAGTCCATTCCGGCTGGACATCACCGACCCCGGTGTCCACACGGAGCCCAGGCTGGACAGTGTGCGCCTCCACTGACCTTGGCACGAGGCTGTGACCATTAATTATCCCTTCAACCTCGCCATTAGTCAAACTTCTACTTTTTCTGCGGTTCACGGTGAGTTCAGAACTATATTTAGACGTTAAGGAGGCAACAGACAGTTTGGGACGGCGAAGCACATCTGTCTGCCTCATTGAGCTGCTCTTAAAGTCAAAATCTGCTCCATTTCTGTGACTAAGTTGAAAAGCCACATTCGGCGTCGATGTTACATCATCTTTTGCTTCCTGACCACGGCTTTCCAGTTCTTTGATTCCCACAAACAAGATGTTCACGGCCTCTGGATGAGGTAAGACGGGTTGCTTTTTGCTTGATATTACTCGCAAGTCTTCATCTTCTTCGGAAAGGCCAGCGGCCTCTGAAATGCCATTTCTTTCCCCTTGACAGAACAATAGAAATAGAAGCACAACATGCGCTGCCATTGCAAATGTTCTCTGACCAGTTAGTCTCAGGGAATGGCTGAACAATAGCTGATCAAATGTGGGGTTTTATGATGTTTTTTTGCAGCGGCTCTTTCGGTTCTTCCTCTCTCCTCTTCAGAATGCTTTTTCATTTTGCTTACTCTCCTCACAAACCCCCATACAGGGTGCATACTGCACAGGATCACCTAAGAGAAGACACAATGAGTGTGAATACTGGTAACCAATACTTCAAGATGCTAAAATATGCAGAGAACGTTACATCTTACGCTGAATAGTTTAAAATTCATGCTGAATGTTTGTTAAACAGCTTGGTTTGCTTATCTGCTGCAGTAAAAATAGCTGTTTTCTATAGACCGATGCAACAAGAAAGTGTGGCAAAAAAGGAGCTACTTGCACGGAAATCTGGTTGTTGATCACACAGGATAAGTGTGGTCTTTAAAAATGTTCAATTAATTTAGAGCCTGAGGAGCTGGCGATGAGGTGGAGCTCAGGTGCATTACTGCTTTCACACACAATTGCCTGGACAGCGGGTGATTGATACCATACCTAAAGATGCCTCCACCTATGCCTCAATGCCCTGTTATGAAAGAAGCTCCCCTTAGGAGATTAATTAGGCTCATAAATAATATAATCAATGGCTTGTCCTCATTTTCCAAAAGTTTAATGATCTCTGTTTCATCAGTATTTGAGTCAGATCCTTGAGCATTGATGTGTGAAACCTGATGCAGTGGAAAGTGTCAGCGACTGAACCCAACAGGAACTGGGTTTTTTCCTACTCATCCACACTCGTCCCCTGTGCATCCATCACTCTGCCTCACTGTTTTTCACAATGAACGGAGCATTTCTGACATCTGCTTTCACCTTTATACACACATGGAGGCATGCATTATCATCTGCACAGAGCAATAGTGCATGAGTCACATACAACACAGGGAGGTGGTTTTCACACACGTTTGCTAAAGTTTTCAAACGTATTTTTCTGCGTTGCAACTCCAGAGAGACATTTTCTTGCCTTTTCATGCAAATTATGCAGAGTTTAGCTAAAGGACATATGATACAGTGCAGTGCATACTGACTAACCTCCATCCTCTGGCCTGCTCGGACTTAATAAATGTCCAGATAAGCATGGCTTTGATTCATTTAGAGCCACACAGTGCATGTAGAAATGCTGCAGCCTTTGATGCTACTGTACATTATAATGTGAGCATAACTATTTCTGATACACCCAAACTGATATGCTTCATATGAAAAGGACATATGAAAATGCATCCAGTGTTCTTTCTCTCTCTAGATTCTGACCCACTTAGGCAAGTAGGCTTGAGTAAAAAGCATTTGATCACAGGGAATCTAATCTTTTTGCATATTTTCTCTGAAAGTGAAAACAGCCTGTTGAAGGTGTTTGATTTATGCCCAGAGATGTGTGCACTGGGGGTTTCATGAAAGCAATACTTTCATAAATAATCAGTGTATTAAACATCAAGTTATTGCAAAGATTGCACCATAAACCCCCTAATTTCCCCAAAAAGATTATTCCTTAGTCATATAAGGAGCAAAAATGACGTTCTCCAATGAGGCTATGTTATACTGGGAGAAGGTGCGATATCACTGGCGAAAGTTAGCATGAAGCTACTTCAGTGTCCTCTATGAGCCTGTCTGCTGACATGTACAACCATTTCCCTTTAAAGTCCGGGCCATGAAATTGTTATCATGATCAAAATGTAGTGAGGTTAGAAGGAGATGAACTCGGTGCCACAGAGTCCATTTTAATATCTACATGAATGATAGCATCATATGAAACGTCTAAGACAGTTCAGTGTGTGGACACTGGTGAGGTTGTGGGTGTATTATTGATACGCGGTCACAACTTATTCAGCTCATTCCATTGCATGAGTTAGTTTTGGCCGTGAGTTAATTTATTCATAATTATGACCATAAAGACCAAAACCTTTCTGCACAGATCTTAGTAGAACCAGCCACCACCATCCAAAAGAGTAGAGATGAAATAGAAACACCGACACCTTCTGTAAATATTTAAACAGTTTAAACTTATAATTAACCTTATACTAAACTATGTAAGTAATCCATCCATAGTCAGTGCTGCTTATTCCAATGAAGGGTCGCAGGGAGTCCATCTCAGCCATTATTGGGCGAGAGACAGGGTACACCTTGGATACGTGGCCAATTACACAATTCAATTCAATAGTACTTTATTTAATCATCTCAGGGAACAAGCAGACAAACAGCCAGTCATGCACATTTTCTCCTTCTAAGGACAATTTTAAATGACCAATGAACCCAACATGCATGTGTTTACAGTGGGAGGAAGCCAGAGCACCCAGAGAGAACCCACACCAACACTGTAAACATGCGAACTCGAACACGAGGCTCGAACCAGCAACCTTCTCCCTGTGAGGCTGTGGTGCTAGCCACCAGATGAAACATGGTTTTACATTGATGCAGCCTTCCTCAAGTTATACGAAAGACTGAATAACTTTAACAGGATGCACTCATTGGTAAAGCCTGCTGCACACTGGGTGAGATAACAAGCTTCATCAGCAACAGGCTGGGGATTACTTCAGGTGCTGTCGGGATTTTTATGTGCGATGAACAGTTTACCTTTCCTATTTAAGGGGAAAGTAATCAGCAGGGTTTGACATGTGGCGGTGTCTGTGGCTCTAAATCATATAAATAAACTATAAATCCATCCGTTCCACATTGCATCAGCGGAAATGTGGAACAGACCACTGTTTATCGCAGTTGTTGCTATATTAATATCATGCAGGCAAATAAGATGATGAAGAATTGCAGGAAAGGTGTATCTAAATGGGAAAGGATGATAATTATGCTCATCCTCATCAGATGTTGTTTCTTTTTCAGGGTTATTAGAAAAACATGACTTGGATGTTAATGTGAAAACAGCTCAGCATCCCGTAAAGCATGTCATAAAAAACATGCAGAAAGTAGTAAATACATTAAATATATATATTTACCACCTGTAGAAAAACCAGCAACTAAACTAACTGAATATTTAGTTCTTTTTTAAATTAATTTTATTTGTGTAACTCTTTACAACTTTGTTATAGCAAACAGCTAACAGACAATATGCATGAAAAGGACATTTAAAACTTTTTTGACATATAATTTTGCAGCTTAGACGTTTTTATCATCAGCAATGGTCTCCAGGAGAAATTATTATTCATTTCGGAATACGGTCCGACTTCTTTATTTATTATCACTGTTCCAAATAGGTCTGAGCCAGACATCGTTTTAAATCATAGCAGCGTTAATGTGATTTTACACATTTATAGTGTTGGGAAATTAACACATATAATCATATATCATGACGTTTTCTCTTACACGATTGTAATAAGAACATCCCCAGCGCACATGTAATGCCTCATGTTCTACATCTACATCCTAAATCTATGAAAACACAAGAAGTGTCCCTTTTTATAATACTTTTGTCTTCCCCAGCTATTGTGTATTAGCATACTCTGAGCTCCCGGCTTACATTTCTCTCTCTGCCAGCTTTGCTCCAAAGCCCACGTCGCCAGCAGTAAATGCCATTCACCGCTGTTTGAAGTCTTGGGAAAATGAGTGTGTATGAAAGTATGTGTGTGTGTAATGTAAGGCAGGGGTATAGGATGAAAGCGTGAGGACGATTTGCTGTTGCTTGCTCAGAAAGGAATGATGAGTGGTGACATAGCTCCAAATTGCAAATCGCTGTTTCAGTCTCACTTCACTCTGCGTTGAGTCGCTTCACTGCAACAAGGCTATTTCACTTTTATTAAAAATAGCCTGTGCATGTCAGGCTTTTTACATAAGGAAAAATGGGAGATGGAGGCATAGAGGGAGCAAAGGAGGGCAGTGGTGGAAGTACTCTGAAAGGGGAAAAAGTGTGTGTGTGTGTGTGTGTGTGTGTGTAGGGGGTAGTAGTGTTGGTTGCTTTAACTGCCAGGACGCAGACAGATTCTGCTCCATTTGCACATCTCCGGCTTTCTCTGC